>LPNX010540798.1:0-197822 GCA_001517045.1 Pseudotsuga menziesii | reverse complement strand
TGACAGGACCTGCATCATAAGCATAAACATAAACATAAACAACCATACACATCCAATCATCAACACACAGGAGAATTCACATGGAAACTCATCTGGGAAAAACNTGACAGGACCTGCATCATAAGCATAAACATAAACATAAACAACCATACACATCCAATCATCAACACACAGGAGAATTCACATGGAAACTCATCTGGGAAAACCCACAAGCCGCTCTTCATCTGGCATGAGAAATATATGGCACCTTCAGCTTACATTTGACCGCAGACTGTCTTATATCTATCTTTCTTCTCAGACTCTCTCTTTCTCTCATGCTCTCTATCTTATTTCTCCTAACTAATGATACCATCTACTGATCCGCACACGGCCCGGATCGACTTCTCTAGCATCTGCACCTCTCTAGTAGAGCTTCCCTTCTGCTGCACTACCTCTGACTACATCCTACAGAATTTCGACTAATCTACCACTCATATCTCACATCTTTGCTCTGCTCCCTCGAATATCTTCCCCCTACTAACCAACCAAAATCAACTAAAGAGCGAAACAACAACCAACATAAAATCAATAAAATCCATTCTTGCTCCTGTAGTGAGTAGAAATCCTCACTACAGCTTTGGCGACCATACCAGGTCGATCCCACAGGATCCCTGGTCCAAAATTTTCAAGTTTTCAAGTTTTTTCAATTTTAACCTAGTTTTCAGAAATTTTATGTTAGATCTATTTTAAATCTGCTTTATTTCCTGTTTTATTCAATGCCAAAGCCTCTGCTAGGCCAAGCCGAGTCAAACTGACCCCAGTACCAGTTACTATCGGCCAGATCTGACCCTGCATCACCAAAAAAACCCTTTTCGGAGCAAGGCGCTCTTATCAGGGGAAAAGGTGAGACTGGGGCGCTCTTAATGAGAAAACAGCTGCACCTAGGGTGCAATTAATCCCTAGATAGGTGCGACTTCAGCCCAGAAGCTCAGATTGCAGCTGTTTTTGCATTCTGTGTGACCCCCTCGCTCATTTCTAGAAAAATCTCGCGGTCCCCACGCTAGATTTGGTCAGAAATGTGCGGCCTATCACATAGAAGTTCAATTTAAGTTTAATTGACAGTAATTTTCAGTTTCGGGGGACTGTTAGTGTGGCCCAGCTGCCTCTGTCCGCCATTGCAGGTCTTTTTCAGTTCCAGTTTTTATTTTCTGCAAATCAATCCATGAACAATGTGTAAATCTTAAATCAATCATTAAGGCTTAATAAAATGAACTAGTCTAACTAAAAGTAACTTAAAAATAACCATCTTGCTGCCCCCTTCCTCCTCTACCCATTCATCACCCTCTGGGGTATTCTGGGATACGACGAAGGGTAAGCTCGTATAGATCTAGGCACTCCATGGTATTTTTCCCAAACCACTAAAACCGGGTGACCTGGAAGGTAGAGGGGGTAAAGAAGGAGGGCTTCTCACGGCATTAAGCATCCTCCCTGTTGACCAACCTAGCATCCGGGAGGTGACTTGAGGATCTACAGATGGGCTTAGTCCCATTGTGTTGAGAGACCAGCACCTTCTCTTAATTGAAGAAGAATATCACTGAGAGGTAGACATTTAGTTAGGCCAACAATCCAGGGTTAATCATTGTACTTGCTTACAAATTTTTGTTTATGTTTGCATACAAAACCATGATATGAACTCTACCATGAATTCATAAACCATATTGCAAACAACCAAATACCAAAACAAACAAGCAAACCAACACACCATACCAAATAATTAACCCAACTCAGTTCATGACGCTGAGTAAGCCATAAAATTTACCAAATTTACACTAAGTTCAATCAATTCTGCAATCTTTGAGGACATAAGTCCCTGACTGCTTCAACTATGGGAAGTACTTGGCCTTTGCCCAGAAACTCATCATGAGGAGTACCACAGGAACCCCAAAATAGCTAGCCACTGAGAGGAATTGCCAAGTGAAACGAGCAACGACCCCTTATGATTGAGTAGAAGCACCCGTGAAGAACAAGCCAAGTGTTGTCTTCTGGCAGTCTTGGTGGCCAAGAGACCACCTTCAGCCAATAGGAAGCCATTGAAACCGGGGTCCAAATCTCACACCCACCAATTTCATACACAAAAGTGAACACAATTGATCCTCCACGATCTTCCTCACGCCTAAGAGGCGAACCACCACCATTTGGAACACTTGATTGGCACCGTCAAAGTCACTCTCAGCGATCCCCCACACCGTCAAAGGGCCACATAGCCTCTAATTCCAATTCATACCCATATCAGTCTAAACCAGACCTCCACACCGCACCATCAAGCCCCATGGCTAGTGCAAACCCGGATCCATTTTTCGGCCTAACCTTAGCCAGTGGACCCATGTCCACATCACAACCTATCACCCACAACTTGGCAAGCGGTCCAAGCACAGTCATGCAAACTGTCATTAGCCAATTGGCACCACCCATAGTGACCAGCCAAGCTGGCCCAGTGGTAACACACGGGGGCAGTGGCCCCTCCACACACACTGCCCCTCCGGCCACACAGGGGGGCAGTGCATCGTCCATCCACATTGCCCCTACTGCCATACATGGGGGCAATGCTCCTACCACCCATACCGCCCCCCACATAGCACTTAGGGGCATTGGCCCATCCGCAATGGTTCCACCACAAGCACTCGCAGCCATGCAGATGCATTATCACCTACAAACCCCACCCCCATTGCAGCCCCATCCCACATCAACTTGGGGTCAAATTATCTGCCCTTCATGGCTCATCTAAACTTGCCTGACTTGACTAGATTAACGAATGACCCCATCCACCACCAAGCTTTCTGGCCACCCATGCCAACTAAGCTACCATCAGACATCCCAAAGTTTGAAGGCAAAGCCGAGGAATGTCCCCAAAATCACATAATGGCATTCCATCTATGGTGCTCATCCAACAGCATTGTAGACAACTCCATTAGGCTGAGTCTGTTCCAATGCACCCTTACAGGTGCCACATCCAAATGGTACATCGAGCTGCCACAAGCCAAGTACCCCGACTTCAACTACCTAGCCTTCATGTTCCTATAGTATTTCCAAATCCTTATCAAATATGACGAGGGGGTGGAGATCCTGTTATCCTGTCACCAAAGCACCGCCACTCACATAACTGACCATATCCATGAGTGGCGACGATGTTGTAGCTTATGCAAAATCCAACTAGACGACAGGATCTTCTTAGATTGGTTCCTTAAGACTTTGCTCCCACCCATCGCAAAGGACGTCGCATCTGAACATCCCCAATCTGAAGAAGAGGCCATACTAAAGGCCTAGCAATTTGACTTGATCTACTCTCAGTCTGGATAATTATACATTGTCATTCCAGACGCTCCCCGTCCAAGTACCTCCTACCGAGACTCACCGGGGGCATCCCACGCTGCAGACGACATCATAGGTTCAGTCTCCCAACAACCACAACCTCAACTGACACCACCTGCCATTGCACCGCAACCAATCAACACTGCTAAAGTTGCTTACCAAAACCAAGCTCCAGACTATGCTAGAATGATGTCCCAGTCCAGAGCAACAACCTTTTATGCACAGCCTAGGCCACCACAGCAAGCTCAGGCCATGGCTTAGCCAATAGAATAGTATGTGGGGCAAATTCCCACATTTGTGGCACCACAACCCCCACAAATATACTATGCACCACCAGTGCAACAAGTCAAGCCCCCGCCCCCGCTCCACCCACTCCATTGGGACAAGTGTTTGCACAGCAAAACCGTCCCAACCAGCCTGCCCCCAACAATCAACAAGGGCAAGCTAGAAACAACCGGCCCTGCAACCAAGGAAATAACCAACTGGAGGGAGGCGGTCAACAACCGAACCCTCCCAGCAATGTTGCAGCAAACCAGCTAGCCCAAAGCCCCCCATGACAGAATGCACCAAGAAACAACGCTCCGTTGCGCACAAACCAACCTTGTACACTCTATGATGTTTATGGGCATTACACATTTGAGTGTCCCCTCATGGCTCGCGCTAAGTAGGCCATTCAAAATGAGGCCTAGTAGGCTACCAATGCTCCCAATCAAGCCCAACCCAACCAGGCACCACAAGGACCTCCTCCCATGGTGCTTCAAAACCCACTACCAGTCCAAGGATTGGTGGCAATCACTCCCCCGCCCCAAGCCAATCCCAATGCTCCGAGGGCACCGCCCACGGCCGAAACAGGTGTTCACCACCTGCTAGCCATGACCACTAAAGAGGTCAACTTACAAACTCGACGAAATCAGTACGGTACCACCACCGAACCTGCCAACTCATCAGCAGCATCCACATCTAATACAACCAACCTACCTCTCCAGTTACCCCCGTTCCCATGCCCCCCCATACGCAGAATCGCCAATAATGCCACAACTAGAGCTGCAGTCAACTATAGCATTGTGGATGATTTGGCCCAAACGCCAACCACCATGTCCGCTCTTGAGGTACTTAAAACGTTCCCAATGCAGCGGAAAGCCTTTCTAGCCACTCTAGGGGCAGTAAACCCCTCCGACTCCAAGTTAATCACATTTGACACAGAGAATGAAGAGTTGTGCATGCCCTCCACTATCGCCTTCCAAATCCCGGTGTCCATCCGAAACTTGGTTGTGCACCGATGCATAGTGGATGAGGGGGCATCCACATGTGTCATGTCTACCTTGGTTTGGCAGAAGCTTGGATCACCAATTCTGCAACCATCCTCCACGACTCTGCGGGCTTATGATAGACATCCCACTAAATCCCAAGGAATCCTCCCCCATGTCCCCATCACGTTAGCTGGGAAGACAGTCCTATTGACATCGAAGTCGTCAACTCTCAACTAGACTACAACGTCCTCCTTGGAAGGAGTTACATGTACGCCATGAGAGTCGTCATGTCAACCGCCTTTCACCTCATGATGTTCCCCCACGAAGGGAAGATTGTAACGGTTGACCAACTCACCTGCCATGATCCACAAGGGTTAACAGCGCCTTCCAATGTTATCCCTACCATTACCACCATTGAGCACCAAGCGGCGACCGCACACACCAATGTCATCCCTGCAACCAACACTGTGGTTGAAAACACACCAGCCTCCCCACCGTTGAATGTGGGCCCTGGTTTGTTTACCGATCCCACCATGACGGCTCCTTTCCCGTTAGTGTCACCACCACCGACACAAAAGAAAATTGTGGACTTGTGCATGGTCTCATCAAGCACCGCTACACCCAAACAGCAACCATAGCCATAGCCCCAACCACAACCACAACATCGTCTGCAGCCGCAACGCCAACAGAAGTCGTAACATCACCCGCAGCAGCAGCATTACATGCAGCCGCAACCACAACCTCACCCCCACATGCAACCAGCTGGGAGTTATGTGGGCTCATCTCCGGTCCATACAATTCCCTTCCTCTTTCCACCACCTAGTGTCATGAGCAAGCCGATCATGGCCACCTTAAGCCTACCCAACTTTACGTTGGGGATCCCAGTGTGGTATCTTGATCCACCAGCTCAACCAACAATGCCCCAGGTTTTCTTAACCCCGGTGCAACCCACTGTGGTCGAGTCTCACCCTCCACCCGGTCCGCACAAGCCAACCGCTACACCTGCACCAGCACAACCCCAACCCAAAAGAGCTAGGGGCTAGAACACCAAAGCCACCGTAGAACCGTGACAAGTCCCACCTTGTGCCATCTGCGAACAACAGGGCCATCCAACTCAGAATTGCCCTGAAATCCTAGTGATCCGTGCGCATCTGGATGCCATGGATACGAATGAAAACATCCCCATGGTTGAACTCCCAACCGCTTCAGTAGTCAGGAACAAGGCATTGAGGACAAACCATGTTTGCGCCCTTTGCATCTTGTATGGACATTACTCCCACCATTGCCAAGATTTTCCCGAATTTTGAATCGCTCTCGCTGACCTCTGTCACCATTCCCTTGAGTCTGAGATCACCTTAATCGAAGAAGTTCACCCCCTGCCTCCTTCTTCAGACACCATGTCCATTTACATGATGTCCAGTTCTACAGACCCTCTTGTCTCCACCATCATCGACGGTCCATTAGACCTGTCTCTTCTGTTGTTTCCGCAGCCGCAACCTCAGTTTCAACCTCAACCTCAGTTACCAGGGAACCAGTGGGATCCATTCCCACTCAACATGATCCTTTTCCTTTTTCTTTTCCTTTTCCTTTTCCTACCATTGGGGATCGTGAGCAAGTATGTCTTAGCAACCCACAATCTAAAGGATTTCACACTGGGAGATCTTGTGTGGTACCTTGAACCACCTACCATACCTCTGAGGCCCCAAGATGTGTTGACTCATGTCTAGCCAATTGAGATGATGTTGCACCTACCTCCAGGTCCATCAAAGACTCCTCCTGTCTCTAGGCCTACCCCTCTTCCTACAACAGATACTGGGGGCAAGGCAACCAAAGCCACAACCAATACCATTTTCATGATATCTAGCACTACTTTCCCTTCCATCTCGTTGGCTCTGGAAGATCCACCTGATCTATCCCGGCACCACTTACGCGATGACGGAGATATATGTAAGACCGCCTTCGGTTTTACCCCATTCCCTTTAAACCATAGTGTGGAATCGGTTCTTCCCATAAAAGATCAGATTCTGCCATCCCACCTTGCCAATGACCTTTGTCTCGGCAAGGGGGCATACCTCTTCACTGACTCAGACGGTCGACTCTTGAAGAAGCCACAAAACGGGCTCCACCTCAAGAGAGTCCATTCCTGATATAACCACTATGAGTCCCTTATAGCGTAGTTTTTTTCCTTTCTTATTTTTCAATGTTTTTCAGCACAAATCAAGGGCAGTACCATTAGTTGCTAATCCAAAGTCACCCGAAACCGGTTCGAGACTCCTCTCACACCTCCAGGCTCAAATATCTCTTTATGAGACCATTGTCTCATGTTTAATTAGTCAAATTTGGGACCATTTCCCACAAGTCACCTCGATTCATGAGCCATGACATGACAATGCGAGTGTCTATGGACCGGTACTCGTATCACACTTCCCGACCGCTACTCATGCAAGCTGTTGGGCCGCCGCCCGTTAAGGATTGTACTATACTTTTATTTTTGTATTTATAATTGTCTTTTTTCATCGCACCTTATGCGAACATCTGGACCATCATCCACAAAACACTTTGTTTTTCTTCCATGTATTTGACATAGAAGTGTTCTCGGGCCACCGCCCATTAAGGAATGTAATTTTAGCTTTTATGTTGTATTTTTAACACATAGATTGTCTTTTCTTTTTACCGCACCTTACACGGACCTCTGGACCACTGTCCACAAAACAATTTATTTTATTGCACGTATTTGGCATATAAGTGCCCCCGGACTTGCACTCACATTGCATGTAGTCAAGGTCGTCCACCACAACACACACACACACACTCTCCTGACCTCTGTCCGAGAGCCACCTCGGTTTGCGTGCCTCTTCCGCACCGACTCACAGGCCTCTGTCACGATCTATCCCACACATGTATTAGTATGTTTGAAATCCTTTTGCTCCATCTATACTGCACGGATGACCTTTGGACCTCTGTCCACCATCCCGACATGGGGCACCGCTCATGCCACCGTAGTCGGTTAACCACATTGGAGTTTCATTTAAGCTCTTTTCTCACTCCTTAAAACAATGAAAAGATCGTCGAGTGCAACTGCTTCCTTTCCCACTCGCTAAAGTATAGGATAGGGCGTCTACATCGTCTTGTTTACCTCCTTTTGTGGACCATTTGGACCATCAATTGAAAAGGACCTCCTTGGCATACTCAAGCCAAGACCGTTCCCCTCTGCATACTTTTATGCTTTCTCGGGGAGAGGGGCTTCACTATACGAAAAAGCTCACCACCGGTTGTTGTTAAGCTCTTTTCCATCCGTTTCATCAAGAAAATATTGTCGAGCAAACTTGGTTTCGTTCATGCTCGTAAAAGTATTTGAATGACCGTCCAGTCAGTATAGATTTAACATTTTCCAGCCTAATTGGACTACCAATGGTAAAGAAGTCTCTCATCCCCTACAAGATGGGTGATCTCTCCTATGTATACTTTTATCCTTTTTCGGACACAGGAGACTACCAATGAAAAATATCCCCCACTAGAGTCTTCTTCGTGCTTTCAGACTCTCTAAAGTTGAAAGCACCATCAAGCATTTACCTTCTCGGGCTCACCAAAAATCCACGAGATCGTACCACAATGGTGTCCCTAGACACCACCCCACAGAAAACAGTTTGGCAGCATCCCCACATTGGGTCTCCTTTGTTTAGAGTACTCTGCAATGTGTCTTCCTTGGATCCCGTCAGTATCAAAAGTGTCCACCTCCTCCAAGTATTTCCCATCTGCAGCGACATTCCTGGTATTACAGCTATGATCCCATTCCCTTGATTCAGTTTCATTTGCTGCCTAGTCTTCCCTACCGTCATACTCTGAACAAAGGAATTTTGAATCTCCCACTCCCCCCTGCCCCTGTTCAGTTCTTTCCCTTCCCTCCCCTCCCGCCCCCCCAATTCAGTGAGCCAGTCCATAGATTGCTTCACACCTTTCGATTTTCTCCCTCGCGCCCTTGGTCAAGGAAACATCATTTCCTTGACTAGGGGAAGGTCTCCCTCTGTCGACGCCAACACACATATTCCAGAGGATAGACCCAGAGGTCCCTGTACCTTGGTTTCATTAACATCATTGATGAGTTCCTTGGACCACTTGAGAGGAGTCCTTAGTGCCTCTCAATATGGTTGTTTCTCACGTGCTCAACTTCAACTCCGTCATCACACCTTTGAGATTCGTACAGGGTTTGTTTCGCAGAGTACTTGGTCGAAGAACCCGGATGTCACCTGACTCTAGCACATTGGTGAGTCCACTCAAGGGACTTAAACAGGTTATGTCCCTTGTGATTTTCGGGTTGCGTTGGAGACAGTGTTCAAATGCCCCAGTAGTGCTTCGATATACCTTTATGATTGATGCAGCATACTCTGACTCTCAATCAATGAGTCCACACAGCTATGTACCAGATCCAGTAGACAGCCAGTCATGAAGATGTAGCATTCCATGAGAATTCCATGGGTCAAATGAACCAGATCAGTATTGTATTTAGCCTCACATAGAGGCAACCAGCATTGTAACATCAGTTGTATATGATCAGCTCTTGTATTTTAGAGCATAGATCAAATGATTCTTTTGACATTGTCACAAGCATGGGAATGCCCGCCTCGTCCATATACATGTCACACATTTATTGTATCTCACCCATTGATGGGAACCAAATTAATACGAAAACCAAAATCCACCATGCCCCAGCCCCGGAAGCACCACCTCTACACAGTAAATCCTATGATGTTCATCGGCCATACGTTGAGCTCCTACCCTCACACATCAGGGGGCAATCTGTTAACCCAAAAATCCCACACATAGCTCTCAATGGTCTACACCACCCAAGGACACCATCTCACAATACTCATTTCACTCCATAAGACCTTCCATTTGACCCCCACACCTCCAGAAGAGCCCAAGGATGAAGAAAAGGGCTAAAACCCCCAAAAAGAAGCCCAAAATAGCCCCCTAGGAGCTAAAGCCCTCAAAAAGGGGCTAAAACCCTAAGGGGCTAAAGTTAGGGCGAAAGGAGCTAAATCCCTGACCAAGGGCTTAAAACCCTAAAATCCCTTAGAAAAACTATAAAAGGAGAGTGGGGGGTCACTTTCAAAACACTCCTCACTTGCCTATTGTTATGCTTCCTGTGGATGCTTTGAGACCTTTGCTTCTCAAACCACCCACACTCCCTCTCCTCCATATCCATCCCATCAAGCCATTGCTTCCCAACCAAGAGAGAGGTGCTCCCATGAGCTAGGGCATGGTGGCCCATTTCCACCCAAGTGAGGTATAACATTTCTTTTCATGTTTGTTTAATTGTTTTTGCTTTCTAACTGTTATTTTTATTTGTAGGTTCTATTGTTGACATTGTTTGCAGGTTTTCCATTGTAGTAGCTTAGGTTTCTTACAGGTTTCAAGGAGGCGTAACCCTAACCCGTTTTCTGCAGAGGGGTTCACAAGGGCTTCATCTCCCTCTTTATTTTCTATTGTTAGCTCTTAGATCTAGTTTACAGTAGTTTCCATTTGCTTATTCTTGTTTAGATTAGCTTAGTTTAATTTGTTGCTCTGTTTATGCTATTTCCATTCTGTTTTTTCCTATTTTCTAAGAGCAGGAACCTACCCTTGTGCCCTATAGGCACAAGGGAGCCATTCTTGCTCCTACAGTGAGGAGAAATCCTCACTACATGGCCATCGTACTCTTATGTATCCGAGATTGTTATATGTATATTTACAATCATATGCAGAGGTTAATCATTGTATTGTACTGATGAGTGGTTGTTTCTTCCACTTGGGTCTTCATTACTCCACTTCTGAGATGGATATATTGTATTTCGGCCGTCATGATACCCCTTTGACTTCACACATTGGGGGGCAGCTGTTATAGTTTATTTTACCACACCTGGTTGATCACATATTTATGGCCTTCCATGTCCCTCTGTAGAATCCTTGGACCCCCTTTGCCCATATTATACCTTGATGTTCTAATATTGTCCCCAAAAAACACCCATTTATGCCTATACGTGACTTTTAAAGCTATACTCGCGTGTATACACTGATTTTGAGCCAAAACCCACGTACATTAGGAAATGTGCATAAATCCAAAAAAAATTGGAGTTTTCCTCATAGAGTCTTGAATATATTGACTCTTGGCCTTCCATATGCCTTGATAACACTCAGACTCGACCCTCCATTGGCTATTTGGAGTGCCATATATTAAGACTCTTAGATACATTGAAGGGGGAGAAAATTGAGAGCAAGGAAACTATAGTCCATTGTTGCCTCTCTTGTTATGCTTGAGTATGCATCACTTTGTCCCTTTGGAGCACACGGTGTTGCTCTTCCCAAGATTTCCTTTGCTTTGTAAGCTTTTCATTGAGAGATGGAGGATTGAAGTAGTGGAGGACTCAATTTCTCAGGTTCGAAGAAGTGCCAGCAGAGGTTGTCACTATTGTAGCTCTGTTTTTATTAATAAAAATATCAATTTCCTATCAAATACATGTGCATAAATATGAATATTGTATCCATGGATGTATTTATTTGCTTATACATAATTGATTATATATGCTAGAGTAATCCTAACACTTGAATATATAGCATGCTTGTCTTGTTTGTTGTTGTTGAGAGCAAATTGAGATTACAAGCATGATTGGAAAAGCTCTACAGGGATCTACATCAACCGTCTAGAATAAGGTACGATTCATATCCCTTAGTGTCAGATGTCTTTGTTGCTCTTGCATATTGGAAAGGATTGGTTTTTGGTTTCATTCAGTCTGTTGTGGTACACCCCAAGCCATAGGAATTTTATCTCCATAACACAATTGCTTTCTTTCATTTGAAATTTTATTATTTTTTTCAATTCTTTGAGCCACTTCTTGTTTGAGCCTATGATTTTATTCTTTTAATTCTTTGATATACCCTTATCTTAAGTTGATTTGTGGCATGGCGACTGACAGCTCCTCAGCAGGAGACTCGTTCATTTGTTCTTCATTGTAAATTAGAGGTTGACTCATCAATTCCTCTAACACTTCTTCTTCTTCTCTTCAATTTGTATTTAATAGTGAAATCTGTGATATTATTCCTAATATTTATACCTCCCAAGATTGCTTTTCTTCTTGTAATTTCAACATATTTCCTTTATAATTCATCATTTCTTAGTGAGTTTTCTCCTTTTCTTGTTGTAGTAATGTTAACTCAGAAGACTGAACATGTTGTGCTCCTGGGAATTTGAGATTTTTCTTGAGTGTTTGAATGGTGTTTTATTTTTCTTCAAGAAGCTTCTAAGTCAACTGAATATTATTAGGTTTAATTCCTGAGACTAAGAGATATGCTTGAAACTTCTTAATTTGAATTGAATTTTCCTTATTCTCAACTTTTTTTCTTGTTTAAGTTGGTTTTCCAACTTTTCAATTACTGACTGCAATTTCATGATTTTTAAAGTAGACTGTAAGAGATCGAAGTGCAGTACATATCCAGTTTGTCGATGAACTTAGATTTTGTCTGGAACACTGATCTTATCCAATCTATCCTCATCTCTGATACACTTTCATCGCTGACCACTACAAACTTCAAGGTGTTCCTCTCTAAATCCTTGGTGGAAATCAACAAGAGTTGTTGATTTGACAATTTTCTCACATGAGGAAATAGATTTTTGGTTTCATCCAAAGACTATTTCTTCTTCTCTACATAGCTTGAAACAAAATCAAACTTTGATTTATATATTGAATTTGAATCAATGCCTTCCTTAATTGCAAAATAATATGGTTGCATTTGTACAGGTTTTTGTTGTAAAATAACACTTTTCCCTCAATTATCCATATTTTGTTCATATTGTCTAATTAATTCCCCTTTAGACTATGTCTTCATTCTTTTATCTGAAATTCCCTCATCAACATCCATAATATCAATCTCTGAAAGATCCCTCTTATTAATTGAAACAGAATTAGAAGGTGTTTGAACCATCAAAGCCAAATTATCTCTTTTTCCACCTCAATTTCTATAATCTCTTATTTACCTCTTCATGGTCCTCTTTAAAGCTTAACAAATTAGCAAATTTATCCATACCTTCTATCATTTGGTGTTCAAAGGCTTTATTATTGTTTTGTTGTCTTCACTGAGAAATAACTTGATGTGGATCGTAATTTAATATTTCCATTTTTTGAAAATCCATTACCCCCAATAGTTTTTCAACTATAGATAAAGAATACTTATTCTTGAAGATGAATGGACCAACCTTAAGAGGAAACTTACATTCTGAAGATTTTTTAAGGCACCAAAATGTTCTTCCTCTGAAATTAATCTATGCCTATTGAATTCTAGAGCAAAAATCATCAGTGTCAAGAAAGTTGGAAACTTGTAGGGTACTCTAGTGAAACCATATATACGAATAACAATAAACTATTTATACAAAAACCAATCTCTTGTACGAATTTCTAATAAAGGTTGCAAAGTTCTATTCATCTCTTCCAGAATTCTAGGTAATTCAGCTTCAAAGATAATCATATATACTTATGCCATGATTATGTTGATGAACTCAAACATATTGATTTGCGTGGGAAGACCGGGAGAAAAAAACGTAACAATGAAATACAACTCGAACACATTGGAACATAAAAGCCAACTCGGACACATTGGAACATAAAAGCATGTTAAGCAAGTATGACTGGTATCTAAAAAATCTCAACTTAAGAAACCCTACCAACTAAGAATGAATTGCATTGGCTAAGAACACATTCAGATCAAGACAAAAAAAATGATTTGGATCAAACTCAGGTGAACTTATTCTTAACATAAAACCCAACATAACTTCAGTTACACACCTATCATCATCGTGACCGAAGATTTGACTCAACAAAGACATAACCAATTGAATTTTTTCATGAAAAATATTAACATTTAATGGTAGGGAAAGGTTTTTGAATGGTTGACTGACTTTCAAAACCCCTAACAAGAAAGTATTTCTATTTTCGGGTTTACATTCTCTATACAATTGAACCAAATCTTCCTCACTAAAAATTTCAGGGTTTTTAGGAAAATCTTCAGGTAGACTCAAGACTTCACGGACAACTCTTGCACTAATCTGACAGAGAATTCTCATAGTAGTATTGTTCATAATTACCCTCTCATTTGACGAGTAATTATCAACGCACCACTCTACAAATTCTGGAAAATGTAAGGTATGTTCGATGGAAAAATGATACAAGAAAGAACCATAAGCATTCAAAACATCATTTCCCTGTGTTTTAAGTTCCCATGAGTGTTCCTTAGACTCAAAAACGCTGCATACAGATAAAACTGGGTCAAAAATGTTCCCTTCTTTGTCAACTATAACCTCTTCTTTACCATCCAAATCTTTACAAAGAAATACCAAACTCTGAACCCTCTCCATGAAAAAAAACCCTAGCAAGATTTAAGGTTTCAAAGATACCTGGTAAGTGGAAGAATAATCGGCAATTGACCTTCGAACCACGACCGAAATGAAGACTAGTGCGTTGTCGGCGTCCCCACCTTTTTCCAATGTCGAGACAAAACCACTTTTTGAATTTCCAACGAACCGTTATATATAATATAAACACGGTTTCAGAAACTTTGGTAGGCGGTTTATTCCTCAACACTTTTCCTAGCGGACTTCACCAGGATGCTCAACGTAGAAAGCGGTTTACAATCTGCTACCTCTCCATCTTTCTAACCTTTGCGCAACTTTGTGCTTCGAATCGCCTATCAACCATCGATTAATTCTCGATCTAATATATGTCCTCCATTTCTTTTTATGCGCTCCTAACTTCATA
Source organism: Pseudotsuga menziesii (assembly GCA_001517045.1). Taxonomy (NCBI): domain Eukaryota; kingdom Viridiplantae; phylum Streptophyta; class Pinopsida; order Pinales; family Pinaceae; genus Pseudotsuga; species Pseudotsuga menziesii. Next base: position 183,439 of record LPNX010540798.1, on the reverse strand, counting down.
TTTGGGTCCCATGCTTACACGTGCATCTTCTGTATACCTCATTCCATTAGCCCCTTTTTTCCTCCGCTCTTCGTCATGACCGAACGCCTATGGTATTTGCTTTATTAGGAAAAATTCCTTCCTCCAACTTTGTTATATACACCCAAACATTAATCTTTGAGGTCATTTAAAACTTGATTTTGAAGCATCAAAGCATAAAGAATTGAGGCGTCAACATCAAGGTCACTGGATATCAAGATCCTCCATCTCGAACTTTGTTGCAAGTTCCTCTTGCACCCATCTATGAGCTTCTTATCCTCTATAGGATTCCATATTCAACCCTATAGAAAAGGTTGAGATCTCCATCACCTTAGGTGATCCTCAAGCTCCTCATGTAACTATATGTGTTATCCCATGGGTGCCTTTTGAGCTTGTACAAATCCTTCTATGCACAAGTGGTTCTCTGTAGAGAGTCCCAAATCCTGTAGGTTGCTCAATATGTTCTTCTACTTCTATTACACAATTTTCTAGTGTAATATCCAACGCTAAAGAAATGTGTCTGGCCCCTAGAGCAATGTTTTTCCATAATTGACTCCCTCTTTTTTAGAGAAGCCACGAACCTTACTTTGTATCTCTTGATACTTCCATCTGATGTATCCTTGATCTTGTAGATCTACTTGGAAGACATTACAAACTTCCATTCAGGTCTCAAAATCCTAACCAAACATCATTCTACATGATTTAATGGTACTTCTTGATCATATCACTCTTCCATTCTTTCGCAAAGTGTCCTTTCTCATCACAACTGAACATCTAAGTTGTGAGAGGTCCTTCTTCTAAATTCATTTTATTCTTGCGAGAATGTTCTTCCTTCTTGTTCTTTCTCTTCTCGGCATGAGTTTTAGGGTTTGATTGCCATATTCATCCATCTCTTCTTCTTTTGTTATCAATCAAGCTTCTTCTTACGTGCATTCTTCCATAGGTGAGCTTCATTCTTCCATAGGTGAATGAACTTGGGAGACCATTCAAGGTTGTAATCTCCACTTCTACTTCTTCAACATTGTCTGCGATGGCTTCTAGTTGCTCCTTGATTTGAGATATCCTTGTGAACTAATATTGAATGCTTTCTAACATTTGCATTTTCACATCCCTAAGTTGATTTCTCAGTGTCATCTTCTTGTTGATTTTATTTCCTTCGTCCAAGTTGTTCATTGCATCAAACATCTCCTTGGAAGTCTTTAAGGATGATACATGTGATGTCTAATGGAGACAGAAATAATCCTCTTGGATTTGACTAGGTCCTTCTTATGCTTTGCTTTGTCTTCATCTCCCTCTAGATCTGCAACTTATTCTTTGACATAGTTCTCTAAGTCATGCTTCTTCAAGTATGAGAAGCACTCTATACTTCCATGCTCGAAAGTTCTTAGCTCCAATGAGATTGCTTCAACTTGATGCTTGCTTGAAAGCTTTTCTAGAACACTGATTCTGTTGAACCTAGTTTTTGACAAAGAAACCATAATTTTTCAACTTAAGTAACTTTTAGATATGATTGGATAGAAACATGTGCCTCCTCAAGGTGATCTGAGCAGCATACTCATTTTCCCAAAACTATGGACAGAACTACAAAATATTTGATGCCTTAGTTTTATCGGCAGGAGTGTTAGGTCAAAAATTGATAATCCATAAAATGAGAAACTTCTTCCATAGAAATATGCTCCCTCCTATGGAAATTTTTATAGTCCTCCTTTTTCAACTGATCGGTGGAGGGAAGTGCCTGGAACAGGAAGCCATAGTTTCTTCAATTTCTTCTACAGGATTATCTGATCTTAATTATGTTGTATCTCCAAAATTACTACTCCTCAAGGTCTAAAATTTTGTCCTGAGATAGCTTGATTTTTCTTCTTTCCAACCCCATAGGTTAGAGTAGAATTGAATTCCCTGAGTGGAACTTATGACAATTTTCCCAAGGTGACATGTTTGAGTAATGTTTCAATATAGAAAACTTGTACGAGATTCCATGTGTCATTGTTTCAACTTCGGGGTCTGAAACTTGCATCATGAAAACCAAATTTTGTGCCCTTTCTGTAAAATCTTGTGAGATTTGATTTGGACCTTCCTATCCCAAGATATAGCAATTCTCCCTAGGTCACATGTTTAAGACTGAATTCTGGAAGAGGTTCGAAACCCTAATTTAGAGAAATCATTTCTCTTAAATTGCAATAAAAATCAATTTGAAACTTGCACACAAGATACAACAATATTTCATCTTCATCCTATCTAAGTTTCAGCTCCTAATCATTTACCAAACTAGATTTATAGCGAAAATTCCAAGATGACTAGATTTTTACTTCTAGGGTTTTCAAGCATTGAACCCTTCTCCAAAAGCTACAATTGTTGTAGTATTTCGGTTGCACAAAGTCTTTTGATAGGGTGGCTCTTGTTACCAACTTTTTGGTACCATAATTGGGTTACCTGAGGAGCCGTCGGTTGACAAACATGTTCAATGTTTGATTCCAGTGTATCAGTTGATCCGTCTTCATGTCTAGCTAATATTGGCTAGCGAGTTTTTCATTTGAATAATTTTGACCATGGCCCTACGGGGTTTGTAATAAAATGTGCTAGTAGGGTATTTTGAGTGGTTCGGTCTCCTAATACGTAGAATCTCAACTAAGGTATTCCAATGAATTTTTTTCCTTTGACAATTATGCTTTGCCTATAGCTAAGTATAATTGATGAGGTTTTCTTCCGCTTCCTCCAAAGCTGGAATGCCGGATTTTGAATTCTGGGCCTTGGGGGGTTATTAGAGCCCAACTAAGTATTTATAAACCTACTAGGCATGGTTAGAATAGAGCATGGTCATGTCCTAAGTCAATAGGACCTTTAAAAATTTTCCGAACGGGTTTAAAAAAAAAATTAATTTTTTAATTTTTTAATTATTTCCCCAAGTTTTTAGATTAATTTTTCCATAAATTAATTGGAAAAATCCTGTTTGTAATCAGTTAGTCATTCGGACTCCATTTTCAATGATTGAAGGCTTTAACCTTCAGCCAAAAATCATTCTTGATCAAACATCCAATCAGATCCAACTTTCAGATCATCAATCAAACACATAATGCTCATTTTCTCAAAAAAATCATTTTTGAGGAAAAAAATGATTATTTATTAAAAATTGATTATTTTGGAGAAAAATAAAACTCTCCAAATTAATCCAAATTCAGCGAAATAGAAGGATAAATGACATCTCAATGGGCATTTATGATGATTGAAGTTATCATAACTCAGCTTCAGTCAACATTCAGTGAGCAATAAAAATATATTCAGTTAACGGATTTGTCATCTCCAACTAAACTCTCGAATTGGGTAAGATGGAGAGCTCTCATTGGTTTGATGATTTGATCGAGGTAAATACTGAATATTACACCGGCAGTGGCCTCTCCAGACCTAGTAATGGCTCCTCCATACCTAAGTTGGGCCTTTACCTACCAGATCACACCTCCTTTCATGCTCATGCCTTCTCTCTCCAGCAAATGCGCCTTCACACGTGTGGGATGGATCTAAGCTTGGTTTTTTATGCTGAGGGTTGGTATGGGGGCGCCTTGCCTAAGTGGAGGCCTCCCCTCATTCCCAGCTCATCTTCTTTAGGTCTAGTATTTCAGTGGTGGCCAGTCCGGTTAGGTTTGGTTTTTTGGTTTTAGGGTTTTGGGTTCTTCATTCATTGTATAAATAGAGGCTCCTTTAGCTCTATTCGAATGGATTTTTGTGTAGAGAAACTCTGTCCAAACTCCGTAATGCTTGTTTCTTTATTCAACCGTGGAATAAAATTTTAAGGCTTTGGAGGCTTACATGGTTTGTTAAATGTGGATGAATGCTTGGTGAATGAGGTGATAATGTTTCAAATTTCTTCTTTTCATGCTTATGTTGGATAATGATTCATGCTTTAGAAGGATTCTATAAGCACGTAAGATCGATTATTTGAAGTTTCAATTTAATCTTTTATGATTTTGCTCTTAGGAATTGAAAGTAGCATTGATTATTCAATTATATGATATGCTCTTTTACATTTTAATTGATAAAACATACATGAACTAATCCATCTTTTTGCAAGTGTTGAGTTGAATTTGTGCAGATCACCTCATCAAATCAAGTAGGAGTTTGAGCTTAGGTGCATCCTCTCCTCTTGAAGTCAAGACAACTTCCAGAATTTTCAAGCTTCTAAGAATCCAAGCATCATCAAAAAGCTACAGGTTTGAGTGTTTGTTTTCATTATTATTCATCCTTCAAAATTTATGAAGTCTTTACATTACTGGATTAGGGCAAGGTTTGGGCTAAAGTGAACATTCATTCACCAAGCCTTATGTCCCTGTTGGCTGTCCTGTTTGCAATTTCTAGCCTTATTTGTCTTTTTATTGCAACCACTTCTTCCCCTCTTTTGCTGTCCACTTTTGCCCTCTTTTTTACCTTTTGGAAAGCCCTCTTTAGCCCTCTTTTGGCCCTGATTTGCAGCCACCTTTTGGGCCTTATTTTCAGCCTTCTTCACCACTTTTTGCAGCCCTCTTTTGGCCTTTGTTTCCAGCCTTCTTTGACCTTCTTTCATCCTCTCTTCACCCCTTTTTCACTTCTCTTTCCTTAGCTTTTTACTCCTCTCTTTCTTCTTCTGTTTTTTTTGGTAAAGATTGAGTAGTTTGGTTTTTTCTTTGGTTACTTAGTTTGTAGATCTAGTTTCAATTTATGTTTATAAACTAACACCATAACAAGTTTATGTTTAGAGCTCTTAGTTTCAGGCAGGTGAAGGAGAGCCCAAAGGCTAAAAGAAAACAAGGAAGCAATCAAGAGCAGAAAGACTAAAACATCTCCCTTCTCTTTCTTCCCTTTCTCACCATCTGCTCATTCAAGAAGAAGCTGAACATAACAAATCATTGTAAAAAATTAATAAAAAAGCTATTGGGAGCAAGGCTCCCATCTTTTCTACTTCCCATTTTTGGGGAAAGTGTGTCTTGTGTTTCTTTTTCATGTTTCTTAGCGTAGTTTCAACTAAACGTACTTAGACTTAGTTTTCATTTCCACTAAATTGCTAGATTAGACTTTATTAATTGCATTTTGGTATCTTTCTATATAATTGTCAATATTAAAAGGAACCAAAATCTCTTGAATCTCACCATAAGGTGGATCAAGAGTGCTCTCTGTCGGAGAGTTTGTTTAACAATCTTTACTTTAATTCCATGCATCATATTGTTTTAAAGTTTAACTAATCAATAAGTAAGACTCTTGAACTTGCAGTAACACAAGTCAAGAGCACTCTCTATCGGAGAGCATTTTCAGATCCGCATACCCCTGCATTAGGCATCTTAGATTAGCTAAGACTCTTGAACCACTGTCATAAGACGAGGTTAAGAGCGCTCTTTATCGGAGAGTTTAATTAACTAGTTTAATAAAAATTTCAACACACACCCCTTTAATAAATTAACTCCCTCCCATCCTTTCCGAAGTATGCTCTGACCGATCTCAGATCGGAATACCCAGAAACAGCAGTGGATATTTAAAACCTGCAAGAATAACCTAATAATACTTAACACCCCACAACCAACGCACCGGCATTATCTCGATAAATACTCGAGTAGTGGGAAAATTCCAAGTGTGGGCACCGGGAAACCCAATCTGGACACTCGCTGGTTAAATTCTCTGAACACCTAGCTTGTGATTCCAGAAAGGTGTGTCATGTCTTCGAATGGAGCCACTGAAAGTATTTCCGATTAGGTTTCCTAGACACCTAAATCCAGAGCATATAAAATCCTTAAAACTTACCAATAGCATTTGCACAATCTAATACTCACTAGTTGGATTCCTAGACTTATTGTTTATTTGCGCATTTCAGTATCATTGACTCCATAAGGCACTGGTCCTTGATTAAATTTGCATAATTATATTATTTGATCAATTGTATGTGGTTTATTATAATTTCTATCACTGAATGCTTAATTAAAGTCTGGAATTTAAACTTATCTTTTAATCTCTTGTTGCAACGTGGATTGCTCTTTGATTTTGTATCACACTTATAACAAGTATAACACCTTCTAATCATAATAACTCCTAAAAAACACCCATCCACATCCGCAACCTTTAAAAACACTTTAACAACTTAAGAGCCATAGAAACTCTTTTGTAGGGACTACCCCCCTTGGCTTCATTAGGAGTTAGCCTAAACGGAGGAGCTAGGAGTAGGTGACAGTACCTAGCTCTGTGTTTTCCCCCAAGGTCACACCTCTCCCACTTTCCTAAGTGAGGAGACAGCTTTCATTAGATTTTTGCTGCTGGTGTGCAATCGACGGACAACAACTCTGATACCATGTTATCATTTTTATGGTTATACAAGGTCTAAAAACATTTAGCATCATAACATAACAACCATAACAAAAGGATCACTAAAAGAAAGACAACGGAAGCCACACAAAAGTACATGGAGATTTATCCTGGGAAACCCTCATGGGGGAGAAAACCCATCAAAACTTCCTTGATATATTATTCAACCAAGTACAGTCTAAAACCTCAAGAACAAGAATAGAAACTCCCTTTTTGTGGTATATTTCATCTCTCTCTCTCTCTCTCTCTCTCTCTCTCTCTCTCTCTCTTGCACAATGTTTGAGTGAGAAATGTGTGCAAATGAGAGAGGCGCCTCACCTATTTATATTCATCAGGTGAGTGACTTAATTACCTAAATAGGTTGGTTAAGTTCTCTAATTAGGGTCAACCTAGCTAGGAAGACTCAAAATAACATTTATAAAATAATTTTGTGGTTATTATTTCCTCGACTTACAACGGAGGTTTTACCTCATGACTCTTACATGACCAATTACATCAAGGACATCTCCGAATGGAGGAATAACATCCCCGAATGAGGAATACATGTTATATTTTTAACATTAAGCTAGCATTATATTAGGATCTTTAACTGAGAGAATAACAAGCATAGCAATCACACACAAGAGACAATGAACACCGTGTTTTTCTTCGGGGAAACCATAAATGGAGAAAACCCCGCAACTTCCTCAAAGATAGAATCAGAACCAAATAGAAAACTCCAAAACAGTAAGATGATCTCCCGACAACAGTAACCTCTTTCTTTCTAGCCCCAGTGTCTTTTTCTTCCTCAGCTATGCGCTACAACTGAGTGTGAGTGAGTGTGTATCAAATAGAGAGGCTAGCTCTCTATTTATACTAATTCTCGACTTGACTAAACCCAACTAGGGTCGACTTCACTAGGTGAGTCTAATAACCCTAGTGCCCCGGAACTGCGGGGACTTTAACCCTTGATTAATAGGAGGGTTACCCATAATGACTTGACATTACTTGTTTACATTATAGATCCTCCCGACCGAAACATTAGGGCATGACATGACTCAATTACATTACAGACACATCCCGGAATAAACATCGAGGTACAAGACATAAGATACATAGGTGAATACATTCCGAAGTTATAAATACATCAACACTCCCTCTTAACTAGGAAGGTATTCTTTCGACACAATTTTCAGCACTGGTCTTTTTCTCTGTGTCGACTGGATCATCTCGTCATCTTCATCTTCAAGTCTTCTTTGTCTTCTTCATCTTCGAGTATTTGAGTCTTCGAGTCTTCTTCTAAGTCATCTTCGTCTTCAATTCTTCTTCGTCTTGAGATCTGGATCATCACGACTATTGGATCATCATCACATCTGGATCATCACTTGATCTGGATCGTCATCAAGTTTGGATCAACATCACATCTAGATTATCATCAAGTCTGGATCATCATGACATGCTATCTCAGAATGGTGCTATCTCGATTCTTCTCATCACAAGAAGTTCTACAGAGCCAGCCCTTTTTCATGTTGGTTGTAGGCCTACCCTTCATGTAGGTCTTCAGCACTTATATCTGACCCTAAGTCAGAAAGGCCCGCCCAGCTCTTACATCTAACCTCATCTTGTCAGAAAGGAACGCCTAGCACTCACATCTGACCTCATCTTGTTAGAAAGGCCCAGCACTCACATCTGACCATGTGTAAACACATCGCACCTGAATGGCTCAATGCTTACATCCAACCTCATCTTGTCGGAAAGGCTCTGCACTTACATCCGACCCCATCTTGTCAGAAAGGAACAGCACTCACATCTGACCATGTGTAAACACATCGTGCCAAAATGGCTTAGCACTTATATCCGACCTCATGCTGTCAGAAAGGCTCTGCATTTACATTCGACAAGATTCCTGGTAACTGACCAGGTGCCTCCATTCTCCTAGAGAATGGCATCATCCCTTATATCTGATCAAGTGAGATACATCCCTCAATCACATCAGAATGGCCATGCACTCACATTTGATCATGTAAGACTACATCCTACAGTCATATCAAAATGGCCCTCAGTCCCAGACTGAGTATTCCTGGTAACTGACCAGGTGCCTCCATTCCAAGAATGGCATTCAGGTGCATTCAGCCCTTACATATGATCATGTAGAAACCAATCCTACAGTCATATCAGAATGGCTCAGCACTCACATCTGACATGGAAGGAACCTAAATCCTCTCACCATGACAGAATGGCTCAGCCCTTACATCTGACCATGGAAGGAACTTAATCCTCTCCCATGTTAGAATGGCTCTAGGTCTCATCATTTCCCCTTGGAGGGAACCTCGATCTGGAGAACACCAAACTTCTCCCTGAAGCACTCAAACTTCACTCTAGCCAATGGCTTTGTCAATACATCAGCTATTTGTTCATCCATCGCGACATACTAGAGCTTCATTGCTCCTCTCTACAACATATCCCTGATATAGTGATACTTGATCTCAACATGCTTCAACTTGTCATGGAACACTGGGTTCTCTGACAACTTCACACAACTCTAGTTGTCGCAATATATACAAGTAGCATCCATCTGGAGATCAAATAAATCAGACAGTAGCTTCCTCAGCCATACTGCCTCACAACTAGTTGAAAAAGCTGCAACATACTCTGCTTCAGCTGTACTCAGAGCCACATAGGATTGCTTCCTGCTAAACCAAGAGATCACACCTGATCCCATACTGAAGCAACATCCTGAAGTGCTCTTCCTATCGATGGAACTTCCTACCCAATCTGAATCAACATAACCTTCTAGGTTAATCTTCTGATTTGATTTGTACTTGAGCCCATAATCAACTGTACCCTTCAGGTACCTCAGAATATGCTTTGCAGCAATCAAGTGAACATGTCTCGGATCTGTCAAAAACTGGCTCAAGGTGTTCGCAGCAAAGCAAATATCTAGTCTCATGTTCATTAGGTACATCAATGACCCAATCATCTGACGATACATCGTAGCATCAACCACTTCTGATGAAGCATCACTCAATAGCTTCAGGTTTGATGCCATAGGTGTGGTTATGGCCTTGCAGTCCATCATCCTGAATCTCTTCAAAATCTCTATTGCATACTTCCCTTGTCCAAGGAAGACTCCATCTGCATTCTGCCACACCTACATGCCTAAGAAATAGTGCATCATACCCAAGTCCTTCATTTCAAACTCGGTAGCAAGTTTCCTCTTCGTATCAGCAATCAACCCATCCATACCTGTTACAAACAGATCATCCACATATAGCAGGAGTATCACTGGGTTGTCATCTTCAACCTTGTAGTAAAGGTTGGAATCTGCTTTACTCTTGGTAAAGCCCAAACTAGATAGAAAACCATCAATTCTACCATACCATGTCCTGGGTGCCTGTTTCAAACCGTACAGGGCTTTCTTCAATCTGCACACATGAGACTCCCTGTCATGTGTCTCAAAACCGAGTGGTTGTTCTATATACAATTCATCTTCTACTATACCATTCAAGAAAGCAGTCTTGACATCCATCTGGTGTATCTTCCATTTCATCACTGCAACCAGAGAAAGTACTGATCTGATGGAAGTGTATCTGGATACAGGTGCAAAGGTTTCTTCATAATCTATTCCTTCTTTCTATGAGAAACCACAAGCCACGAATCTTGCTTTATATTTCTCGATGCTTCCATGTGCAGCATGCTTGATCTTGTAGATCCATTTGGAAGTTATAATGGACTTCCCTTCTAGTCTTGGGACAACATCCCAAACATCATTCTTCATGATCGACTGATACTCTTCGATCATAGCATCCTTCCATTCTTTCCGTTCTGCCACTTCTTCATAGTTGGAAGGTTCTTTATCAATAATGTCACATAGTAAGGCTACGTAACTAGAGCAAGATCTAGTTCTCTTTCTTCCTCTGGGTGTTTCTTCTGAAGCTCCATATCTTTCTGCACCTTGGATAATTTCACGTACCCAAGCAGGTTTCCTCTTATGAGGATTCTTCTCTAGAGGTGGATCTACAGGGTCTTGAGGTTCTTCAAATTCTCGATCTTCTTCTTGAATTTCTTCATTCATGATTGTGTCATGAATTCTGGGTTCTCTTGTTTCTTCAGGTTCTTCAGCCGGTTTCTTCCTAGATTTCATGTAGGCTGAATCTTCGTCAAATGTTACATCTCTGCTGATGTCAATCTTCTTGAACCTTGGGAAGTATATTATGTAATCCTTCGAGCTTTCAGAGTATCCCACAAATATACCCTTCTTTCCTGAAGGATCTAACTTCGTCCTCTTTTCTTTCGGAATGTGTATGTACACAGGACAACCGAATATTCTGAGATCACTGACTTCTAGTTTCTTGCCGGAGAAGACTTCTTCAGGAGTCTTGTTTTCAGGTACTCTGTGTGGAGTACGGTTCTGTACATACACCACTGTTCTGGCAGCTTCTGCCCAAATATGCATAGGAGTAGCTTCCATGATAGTCCTATTGTTCCTTTCTGCAATCCCATTCTATTGTGGATTGTATGGAGTGGACAACTCCCTCTTAATCCCTGAGTCTTTGCACAACTCTTTGAATTCATTTGATGTGAATTATCTGTCATTATCTGATCAAAAAGTCTTGATCTTCTTTTCAGTGTGGTTCTCGATCAAGGCTTTGAATTCCTTGAATTTGTTGAATACTTCATCTTTGTTCTTCATGAAGTAGATCCATGTCTTCCTAGAAAAATCATCAATAAAAGAAACATAGTATGCATACCCGCTTAGTGAATTAGATGACATTGGACCGCATACATCGAGGTGGATGATTTCCAAGATTCATTTTGCCTTGCTCTCGCTACTTGGAAATGTCTTCTTTGTGTTCTTCCCTTTCGCACATCCTTTGCATACACCTTCATGTTTTGTCTGCATTTTAGGGAGACCTTCAACAGCTTTGCTTACAAGTGGTAGTGCTCTGTAATGCACATGTGCAAGCCTTCTATGCCAAAACTCATTTGGTTCTACCGAGTCATGAACCAAAGCTTGTTCTGGTTGGCCTTTCAATTTGTATAGTCCTCCTTCTTGTTCTCCAATCACTACTGCATCATTGAAAGACTTTCCTTTTGGCCACATGAGGACTTGGCCATCTACAAATGCAACCCTCATTCCTTTTGCATCTAATGCAGATATAGAGAGAAGGTTCTTCTTTAGTCCAAGTACAAACAATACATATTTCATCTTAATAGACTTTCCATAGTCTATCTTATAGGAGGATTCCCCACTACCTTTTATTGGATACTGGTAGTCATCTCCAAGTTTCACCTTGTGAGGTGATTCATGTTCAGATAATTTCACAAAGGATTCCTTGAATCATGTCATGTGCTTGGAAGGACCACTGTCTATAAGCCAATCATTACTGCCATGTGTGATAGTTCCCGTGAGAGCGAAAATCAGAACATATTCTTCATCACTTGAAGAATCATCACTGTCTTGTCTGTTTCTCTTTATGGAAGGTTCATCATCCTCTGCAGCATGAGCATGATGTCTTCTCTTGTTTCCCTTCTTCTTATGAGAGCTACTTTGTTCTTAGGACAATCTCTAGCAAAGTGTCCTCTTTCATCACATGTATAGCAAATGAACTTAGATTTATCTCTAGGCTTTCTAAAGTTATTCCTTTGATTAGAGTACTTACTTCTATGATGGCTAGATCTAGTTTTCTTGGACTGTACTGTGAGAGCTTGATCTTCACTTCCCATCTTCTCTTCTCGAGCTGCTATCCGAGCTTCTTCTTGAGAGCATTCTTCCCATAGTCTGTTGAACTTGACTAACTTCTTTCTGGCACATATCCCTTGAATGAAAGAGTCCCATGTCCTAGGGAAACCATTCAAGGTGGTCATCACAATCTCTACATTCTCCACTTCTTCATTTACTGCTTCCAATTGTTCCTTGATCTGAGAAACCATTGTGAAGTAAGACTGGATGGTTTCTACATTCTGGATATTCACATTCTTCAATTGGTTTCTCAAGGTCATCTTCTGGTTTATGTTCTTTCCTTCAAACAATTTGGTCAGGGCATCAAACATAGCCTTAGGTGTCTTTAGGGAGGACACCTGTGGTATGAGGTGATCCTTGATAGAATCAGCAATGATCCTCTTTGCCATAACCAACTTCTTATTATTTAAGGCCTTAGCATCATCTCCCTCTGGAACTAGAACCTCCTCATTGATGTAGGAGTCCAACTCATTCTCTTCCAGGACCATGGAGATCCTATACTTCCAGGCTCGAAAGTTATCAGCTCCCTCAAGCTTTTCATCAAGCTTGGTATGATGAGACATCTAAACTGAGAACCTCAAATGGAAATACAAAAGATTTAGATCTTACTAGGTCAAGATGTCGGATCTGGATTTGGAGCTGAAATTCTGCAATGCTGGTTCAGGAGTAGATTAGGGTTTTGCTTTTCTGGAGTTCTGTCCAACCAAATGCTTTGAATTTGATCCCTAATTCGATTTTGGGGAGGAGATCAATCCAGGCCTAGGCTCACTGAAAAATTCCACTTCTGTGAAAAGCCCTAATTTTCGGCAATAGTGTCGGGTCCAAAACTGAAAAACCTCAGAATTGGATTCTGCTTCGACAAAAAGATGCGCCCTAGGGAGGAGAGTTATTCCAACCTTCTTTTGCTGAAAATATGTGGAGAGAGATCCAAAAAGTAGGAACCCTAGTTCCCGCAGTTGCACAGTGTCTTCTTCTCAAGTTAGCTCTGATACCATGTTTGATTTCTAACATTAAGCTAGCATTATATTAGGATCTTTAACTGAGAGAATAACAAGCACAGCAATCAAACACAAGAGACAATGAACACAGTGTTTTTCCTCGGGGAAACCATAAATGGAGAAAACCCCGCAACTTCCTCAGAGATAGAATCAGCACCAAATAGAAAAGCCCAAAACATTAAGATGATCTCCCGACAGCAGTAACCTCTTTCTTCCTAGCCCCGGTGTCTTCTTCTTCCTCAGCTATGTGCTACAACTGAGTGTGAGTGAGTGTGTATTAAATAGAAATGCTAGCTCTCTATTTATACTAATTCCCGACTTGACTAAACCCAACTAGGGCCGACTTCACTAGGTGAGTCTAATAACCCTAGTGCCCCAGAACTGTGGGGACTTTAACCCTTGATCAATAGGAGAGTTACCCACAATGACTTGACATGACTTGTTTACATTATAGATCCTCCCAATCGAAACATCAAGGCATGACATGACTCAATTACATTACAGACACATCCCGGAATAAACATCGAGGTACAAGACATAAGATACATAGATGAATACATTCCGAAGTTGCAAATACATCAACAATACAATAACAGTACAATAGAATATCTTCTGAATTTACATTTCTTTCAACACTTATTGGAGCAAAAATGCCCTTCTAAGATTATTATGGCAATTTTGCAAGAGTAACTTCAATTAGTAAATTACTCCATGGAAATACAAAGAAAATATGATAAACCTCAACTGGGAATGCCCTTAGATTATTCACTCTTGATAGATATTCAACTAATCCCTTTATCTCTTCTTCACGCTTCTTTTACACCCCTTTGTCAAATGAAATTCTCTCTATTTATAGGCTCTTTCCCTAGACAAACCCTAAGTAGGATGCTTCTTCATGAATGCCATTGAGGGTTTGAAAAGTTCACATAACATCATCCAAATTCCATAGGGAGGTTATTCTAATGAGGGCATTCCTCCCAAGACTCTTCCAAAACCCTAGAAAACCTCTTCTCTCCTCAACGTAAGTGCTCCACTATTAAATGACCCTTTTCTCATTTGAAATGATACTTATATGTATGTTTCTCAATTTGGATTCCAAGCTCTTCAACAATAAATGACAATGTTGGATAAGGATTTTCCTTTAAGTTGGGACCCCTTTCATTAGGACCAACCTCATCAACAATAAATGCAACATCTCAATTCACAATTTCAAGTGTACTGGCCTCCTTTATGCTTAGGTGTTCTCCCATGAAAGTCGAATATTATGATTTCTTACTTTTGTTATGCCATTGAAGTGGTTTTGGCCATATCAAATCGTGTTTTAGGATCTGCGTAGCCTAAACATTCGATGATTTCACCCTTTCTCGGCGGCATTTTCCAACATGATTTTAACGGAAACTGATAATTTTTTTGAAGAAATTCCTAAAATTTCAAAGAACATTGTTTTAACTTGCATAATCTAGGTGCCCTGGGATATTTGAGGGTGTTGGATCCATTTATACATTCAGAATCATGATTTGAACGACATAAAATCCGAAGTTATTATAAAAAAATCGCTAGATTTCGATGAAAAACTCACCGAACAAGCAAAATCGTCAAATTTTTAAACTTCTTTAAGATCACCCCACTAAGGTTATTTTCCTTGAAGCTCTTCCAAACAAATTTGCACATCAAATATTAAAGTGGTAAAAATAAGGATGTTGGCACAATGAAGAGTCTTCTTAACCAAAATTCTTTAAGTTAGGATGAGTAGCTAAGTGTTAAACAATTTTATTTAGAGAGAGAGTTAATAAATGGAGAAGCTCTATTTTTTCATTGAGTCGATTTGTAAAAGCACTAATAAAAAAAGTTTCATGGTAAGAAATCTTGAAAAAGTAACTTAAAAAATATTAAATGTATTAACTTATTAATTTAATTATTTCTTTTAGACATTACTCCATTTATAACGAGAATGAAAACCCAACTATCAACAATAATACCACAAAATAAAAATTAAATTATACATAAAATTTATATTTCAAAATAAAATATTTTTCAATTTTATAAAATATAAAATAATAATAAATAAAATGTACAATATACATGTCAATGTCATGCAACAAGCTTATGAATCTAGACTTTCTATATCACTAAAGTGTATCTCTATTATTATTATTCATATATATGCATCGGCCATCGAACCTCAACTAAGTTTACATTGTTATTCTATCAACATGTTAAAGAGATCTAGAGACCATTCACCCAGGAAGGGGGTGTGTAGCTCCTTCCATGCTCATCCTAAAGCTGACATATGTCTTTTATTAAAAAATAATAAAATATTATAAAAAAAATAACATGTTGGCTCAACTTAGATTTAAAATATTTAAAACGACATATAAATAAAACTACACAAATTAGATATTTTTTTTTCAGAAGGAAAAAAGTTTGTCCTTGTTATTCAATATATAGAATCAAAAGCATCTGATATACCATCCATATCATAGGGTTACAATCAAACAAGATCATGAAAAAAGTCTGTTTCAGCTAGATTCTAGGAACGAGCCTCAAACACTCAAGAGCTGGCCATGGGGAAGGGTCTCAGTACTCATCAACCAAGAACTTAAGCCAAGTCAAAAAGAAGGACCTACAGTAGAAGTCAGTCCCAATCAGCCATAACAAAGCGTGAACACAAAAGCACAGAGCTACTATCAAAAGTGCTCGCTCCATGTTCATCCAAAGGGGTGCAAAAAAGAGGAGAACAAGCTCCTGCACCGAGCTCAAAAGAGCTGGAAAGTATCAAAAGAGGCCAAAAGGCCATCAAGAAATTTAAAAAATTTACCACATCCAGGAGCCAAAGACAGGGTTGATTTTGATAGTCTGTCTGCAAACTGGTTGTGTTCACGATAAGTATGACTGAAAGACAAGTGAAGGAAACAAGTACTGAGGCTTCTTGTATCCATACACCAATGACTAAGAAACGGTGGATTCAGAGCAGCATTGCCCTTTTCCCAATTTATGATGACAATTGAATCACAAAAAATGTTCAGACATGGAATCCCCATCATTTTTGTCACAGATAGCAAATCCCAAAGCGCTATCAGTTCATCTTTGGTATTAGTACAAGTACCAGCCCCCATAGCAAACTCAAAAGAGTGAGACTCATTTAGGAATAAGCAAAAACCAACTCCTCCTTTATAATTTGCAGCTACCCCATCAAAGAAGCCATAGGGGAAGACAAGAGAAGGGCTCGTTCCACAGGCTCTAGGATTTTTAACCTTCATACTGGTAGCCCGATACATCTGGGAGTAATATGCAATCTGATGGAGAATGCCCAGAGTCGTTGGATTTTTTCCTTCAAAGATGCAAAGATTTCTTGCTTTCCAGTTAGCCCAGGTGGCGAAAAAAGGAAGGAAGAAGCAATTAGAGTGTCTAGAAAACCTTGCTATCCAGTTACCCAAAAAGGTGCTGAGATTATCACTCTGGTGGAGAGGCTGAAAGTGATACTGATCACTTAAGCATTCAAATACAGTTTTCCAGACAGAGCAAGAAGAGAAAAGATGTTGAACATTGTCCTCACCCATACCACAAAGAGCACATATCCAACCTCTTTTCTGTAGATTGTCCCATGTCAGTATTTTGTTTGCCAATGCCAGCCATATGAAACAACAAATTTTCATGGGAAGAATGCTAGACCAAAGGAAAGCAAGAATTTTGCTACAGGTCGAGGGAGATGAAGATTGAATGATTAAGTCGTATACCAGCTCTGCAGAAACAGTACCATCAAATTTGTTATGATCCCATACTAAGGAGTCAGCACGTGAATTGAGTCGGATCCTGCCATGTTCCAAGCATCTCGTATAGTTTTCCCAAGCATATTTCCAATACCCTGCAATGTTCAAATATTCTACCGTGTACCAGTAGCTTTGCTGACCAGGGAGGATGTTTTGAGCGTGGGTGAGAGTAGTAATACCCAGATCGTCAAGATACTCTCTAAGACCCAGGGGTAGCTCTGAAAGGGAATGTGTTCCAATAATCGGGTCAATACCCACGAGAATGTTCTGTCCATTACCAACATGCCAAGCCAAGCACTTTCCCAGCCACGAAAGTGTGTGCATGAACCCAATCCAGATCGTTGAAGCTCCACGAACTGTGAAATTTTTGCCTCTGAGCCATGACACAACAGAATGATTCTTCATATATTTATTGATTAAAACCTAATGCCACAGACTATTATTTTGAAGAACCATCAAAAAAAAAATTAATCTCAAGGCAGTGCTGAACCAATGGAGATTTTTTATACCCCAACCACCTTTTTCTTTTGGCCATGAAAGGTGCATCCAATTCGTCAGATGGCACTTGTGTTTATCCCCAGTGAAGCCCCATAAAAATGTAAAGGTTAACCTTCTGAGTTTTTCCAAAACTGAGACAGGAATAGGAGCAAGGGCCAACCAGTAGACCGGAAGGCTGGATAACACAACTTGAACAAGAATCAGTCTACCACCGAGGGAGAGATACTTATGGGACCAACAAAATATTCTTTTTTCATATTTCTGAATCAAGGATTTCCAATCATTAATCTTGTATCCCAATGGTTTGAGAAAATAACCAAGATACTTAAAACCTGTGGAAATTGGATCCATTTTGTAAGGCAGAACCCTAGAAATACCAAGAAGGATTTATGCATCCACATTATTGAAGAGAAAGTCTGATTTGTCCACACTGATGCTCATCCTAGATGCTTTGTAGAAGGTACTTAAAATAACTTCGAAAGCCATCCATTCATGCAGGATACCAGTTCCAAGAAGAATAACATCATCCACAAATAAGAGGTGTGTAAGAGCAAGGGCTGAAGAGATTTGTATACCTCTGATAAGACCATTCTCCCTAGCATCAGAAATCAAGAGATTGAGTCCTTCGATTACAAGTATGAAAAGCAGGAGAGACAAAGGACAGCCTTGTCTGATCCCTCTAGAAGGCCTTGTATGATCCCTCTAGAAGCACAAATTAGATACTTTAAAACCATAAACATTGCATTACACACTTCCTCAACATTTCCAATACAAAAAGGGGTTTGCATATGGAAAGATTTGATCTCTCTGAGCTCTTGGTAGATTCATTTTAAGATGGATCTATGCTAATATACATTAAATCACAAGTCAAAAGTCAACTTGGTTCTCTTTGTCAACCAAAGTCTTTACAATAAAATATAATCAACACAACATTACCAAAGTACCATACATTATAGTTAAAAACACGGTTATTATAAAAACAAACCAAAATCCATGGTTATTTAAAATGTTAACCTATGAAAAATATTCAAAATTAATAAATTTATGATAATGATGATATTGAACTCTTTGGTTTATTTGACCTTGAGAAAAGAGAGATATTATTGGATTTTTGTAAAATTTAATTTTGATGAGTAAAAAGTTGGCAAAGAAGCATTTGGAGGTCCCCATAGTTTTGAGAAAAGAGAGATATTATTGGATTTTTGTAAAATTTAATTTTGATGAGTAAAAAGTTGGCAAAGAAGCATTTGGAGGTCCCCATAGTTTTGAAAAGTAAGAAGATCATGGAGATTAGAGTTTTAAAAAAGATTAGGAAACTTAGATAAAATGTAGTTTTGAAAAGTAAGAAGATCATGAAGATTAGAGTTTTAAAAAAGATTAGGAAACTTAGATAGAATGTGGGTGTACCAGTGGCACACTCTTAAAAAAAGTGATATTTATCCTCAAAGCTCATAAACTCATTGAGCTGGCAAATAATTTAAACATTTTCTTTAAAATCACTCGTTTAAATTGTGTAGATACTTAGTTATCAAAAAATAATTAAAATAATTAATTTATAAAAAATAATTATAATTAATTATTTTATAAAAAAATAATTAAAACTATTTAAATTATTCACAACACTTTCCTATAAAATAATAAAATTAATAATAACACTAAATAATAATAATGCATCATTAATTATGATTTCATTCCTATAAACAAATAATAATACTAAATAGTTTTGCAACATTGATCATGGTTTTATTTCTATTCCTAAACAAATAATAATACTAAATAGTTTTCCAACATTAATCATGGTTTTATTTCTATGAACTTACTCAAATTGTAACATGGTTATAAAAACAATTCACCCAACAAAACCAATACAATTCAAAACAACCAACCCCAGAGTAATTTATAATTAAAATTTGTAAATCCCACAATAAAATAAGTCATGATTACACCATACTTTTCCTTACATATGGAGTGAACTTTCCCATTACTTTTTAGTGAAAAGGGCCAAACACTGGAAACCTTAAAGCCCCTTTTCACTGAATTGCATGGAAGTTTTCAAATTCCGTACAGGAGATGTAATCAGAAAGCAATCATGTCCCACAGTTTGTTTGTTTATTCATGTTTGAGTTTGGCCAGTTATATGCACTTAGCTACGTTATATTAATGATAGACACATGCATTCATAGCTTTTTCTTTCAATTTGCCTAGCCGTGACCATATACACTGAGCCAAGTTATCTTCTTAATTAATGACAGGCATTCATAACTTTTCCATTCAAGCTGATCAGCCGGATGCATATTGCTTGCAGGAGCCTTGTCACGCAAAAACAGACTCCCTCAGCCAAAGTCTCATTAACATGCATTGCGTGCAAATCTCAACCATGGCAGATACTGAAAAACATGCATGGCCTCTATTCAGTTTTTTATTATGTAATTTTTATTTAAGTAATATAGGCTGCCATCGTTGATAAACTAGTTTAAATATATCTTAAATCAGAATTTATTTATCATCAAAAGAGATTCAATTTCTGGAAGTATAAATTTTTTATTTCAAACTAAACCAAAAACTGAACAATCTATCCCAACACTAACTCTGAACAATCGATCGATTAAACTAAGGATGAACAATTAAATGCTTAAAACTTATGATTTGTAGAAGCTAAGCTGAGAGATGAACAATAAAGTGAATAAAACTTCTGATCAGTTTGTTGAGGAGGATTTAATTAATCTGTGTCTGCAATTTAAATCAAAACAAGGAGAGTTGGGTTCGATTCCTCAAACACTACCCCAACTGCAGAAGAGGCGTTGTAATGATAGGAAAGTCACAGGGTATTAAAGACTGCGAATGGTGGCTATAGATTAGGTGGTCCGTGGGAATTAGCTACAGCGCAAGTAAATGCTGTTATGACAAGGATGGAAATTGGAATAGTCTGTACATGGCTGAAAATTATGTATATGCAGAGGTTGACTTGCAGTGCTAATTAAATTTAATTCTGGTACTGCCACACGTCTGATGTCTGGTATTTCGTGCGAGGTATAATATATTTTTCTTCCACTGCAGGCAGTCTGACCAAGTGATGCATGCCATCTGTTGAAAATCCCTTGTTGCAGATCTTAGAGTTTTAATGTTTCCTCGCTTCATTCTTACTCAGACACCAGTTACTTCAGAGAGAGGGTTGTTCAGCTGCCAGCATAATATATGGAAACGCAAAGGAAAGGAAAGGAGTAAAGGACATGGGAGTTATTGTTATTGATTTTTTGTTTGCAGTGAAGTTTGGGGGGTACAGCATGTTCCAGAATAATTTTAAAAGAGTTACTTTAGATGGTAGGAAAGATATCAGTTGGTAATATTAGAAAGTCAAAGTGTTATAAAGGTTTATATAGGGTTGAATTTTTTTCATTAAAAACAATTATTTTAATTATATAAAATTTTAATTAATGATTTTATGTAATGTGTCTTTTTAATTATAAAATTTGATAATTTTTTCAATTACATAATTAAATATGAAAATTAGATATATTTGAGGATGGGTTACAAAACTTTCACTTTATTATTTTAAAGATATAATTATAAAAAGGAAAATTCAAAAGAAAATCCATATATATATATATATATATATAAGAATTACAACAATATTATGAGCTTAACATGTTATTTATGGGAATAGAACTTGGGTGGAGAGGATAACACTCCATCTCACTCCTCACGGCGGGTGCCTACCACACGAGAGGAGGGGCATGAGGGCGTTGAAGGTGCCGTATTGATCAAGGAGACAAGTAGTAGCATGAGGGAAGGTCGGACATGCAGTATCGAACTATATGTGCTTGGAGAAGGATGGCAATGTTCGAGCAATCATGTAATGAGCAAGAGAACTGTGTGCAGAGTACTACGATCTCTGGGTTTAGGTGTTCTATGTGAATGAGATGAGGCGGCCATTATGGCACCCCACGTTGATGAGGAAAGCTTTGGAAGGTGGTGGATATGTTTAGCAACGAAGCTACGGATTCATGTTGTTTGCATTCAACTAGAGTCTACATTCAAGACCTCCTGCCCTGATTGTTTGAATACTTATGTTGCCTACACTTGTGGGTTCTTGTAGTTGAGTATGTGTTCGATGAAGCAGAGTAATGGTGAGTTCTTGGTCCTAGAAACTATGGGCCATGTCCTAGGTTTGAATTATGGAGGGTTAAAAAAGATGAGAATTGGGGATAAAAAAGGAAAGGTGCCTCAGGCAGAGTCAGCTTTGGGCGATACTCTTGCCAAGGCCCCAAATCTTACCAAGAAGATATGCAAAGAGACATGGAAGCAACAATATTCTATGAGGGGCACATACCTCTTGCAATGCAGCATGCGATTGAAGCGACAAAGAAGGTAATTCAAGCTCAACATGACAACTTCGAGCCTAATAAGGAGTATGAGGCTTTCGCTAAGTGGATCTCCAGCCCTGAGGACACTGGGTCTCGTATGGCTCGCTACCATAGGGCCTTACACTTGTACAGGTCCATGAAAACCTTGTTGGGAATGACAATGTTGGACAAAGTTAGATAGGTGGTGGAAATAAAGGAGGACCTAGCTCCCCTGAAGAAAATCAGGGTCGAAGTCAAGTTCATCGACACCAAGTTGGACATCATGGCAAGCCACTTGGGAATCAAGGTCACAACCAAGAACCCCCCTATGTGAGGCACTCCTCAATCACCCCAAATCATTGAAGAATCGGATGATGACCACTCAAAGATTCCTCGTTGTCGATTTCATAGTTTTTCCTCATGGTTTTCACTATTAGGTTGATGAATATGCTTCTCTTTTTAGCATATCATAAGAACAATTATAGCAATAGCTCTATCAATTCTGCTTTCTTGGCACGAACTCAAGTATCTAGAGAGTCTTTTATTTCTAAGTTCAAAAAAATAGGATTATGTACCTTCTCTTGGGATCAAGGACAAAAACTGAAAAGGCACACATTTGGATTGTTTTCCACTCTATGGAGGGTGAGCCCTAGTCTCCATTTGTACTTTATGTATATTTCGAGTAATAGATTGAATGACTATATAAAACTAAATTATATATATAATTTAAATGAATTTTTTTCATCACTTAGTACAACTAAACTTATCTCCTTTATGTTTAGGATAGGGTGGTTCATTGGTGAGGCTGGATAAATTTCAAATTTGTTTTATTAAGTAAATACTGATCTTTCATTTTATTATTCATTTTTATTAATATTTTATTTTAATTACAGATTATTAATTATATTTAATAGAATTACATAACATAATTTTTTTTATTTATTATCAGATGAAATTGCCTATTTTGATGATATGGAAAAATATGGTTAGTTTATAAATTTGTCTGTTTTATAAACTGAATTAGGCTTTCCCATCTAATCTAATACTCACCGTCAAATTTTTTAAAAGTATATTAAAGACAAGTTATCAATTTTCTCTCCATCATTGTAAATTTCACACTTCGTTCACTCTTAATTAATGGATATAATGTATAATACGAGCACAGGTGGCCGGTTATCCTGCTTTTAACAGAAATAATGTATTATATAATATTGCATTCGTGGGGGAGATGATGAATGTGGTGATATCTAGGCAGGAGGAGTTACGAGTCGGAATTTTGCAGGCCCGGCAGTTGAGGTCGTGGGATTGGCATCTCGAGGTAGAGGAATAAATTCAAACTGCTCTTTACTATATATATAGCGGAGGGATGGAATTTGACGGGTAAATGCCCGTCGTGGGTCAATTTACCCGTCAAATACAGGTAAAATTTTACCAAGACCGTCAAAATCTGGCTTAGAATACGGAGAACGTTTCAGATTTTGATTGTTACCGGCAATTTTGACGGGTGTACGCCATTTGAAATTCCAACCCTGCGGCGATTCAAATTCAAAATCACTGTAGTTGTGTGCGTAAGTAATGGGGTAGCGTGCATTGACTGCCAATGGGAACTTTTCCTCTAATATGGCGGCATTGCAGGCGACAGGTTGGGGCGAATACAGCGGACTAAACGGACGACTTGTGCTTTTCCCTCAACGGCTACAATGTGCACTGACGCCACTCTCACTAAAAGCAGAAATCGAGCGTAATGATAGAGGGGTGGGGGGGGTTGTGTTTGTGTTATGTTGGGTTTTGTCTGTCAGTCTGCCATTACTTGCCATGCACGTAACCTCCGTCGGCCCTGGGATAAGCATTGCCTTTGACTGGATAAACGCGAGTACTGTTCTGGTAGCTCGCCAAATTTTAGGAATATTTTGGAATAGATAGAGTGATTATGAATTTGAGTTTAGAACAATGAAGTGATGTTGAGTTTAAGTTGACTATGAGTTTGGGTTTAAAATATTAAAATGATGTTGAGTTTGAGTTTGAATTTAGAACATTAAGTGACGCGATTTTGTTTTGTCAATTTTTTAAAATCTGATCAATATAAAAATAAGTATTTTTTAAACGTGTCATTTTAAAAAAATTTGAATCTTATAATATATCATTCATTTAAAATTTAAATATAAATATAATATTTTAAGAATTGTCTCTTCAATGTTATAGATAAGATAATAAATATAAATATAATATTTTTAAAAATTGTCACTTCTATGTTATAAATAAGATTTTTGTACTTGACTTCAAAAAATTAAATTAAATATAATTGAAAGTTTTATAATTGTTTTAAATTTTGTGTTTAGTGGGGTTTTAGATGGACTGAGCTAAACTCTAGACCATTTGCATTTTTGTTGGCAAATTTTTGCTCAAAAAGTTTGATGGCTGAAATTGCAATTTTGGTTGCAAAAATAGATTCAGCCCCCTTAGAATACCCCAATTATACAATTTCAACAATTCTTGTCAGATTTTCTTGTGAGATTTTGGTCAGAATTTTTTCAAAAAAATTGTGCAAATTGTATAAAGTTCAGCTCACTTTTAAACAGCAATAAGAGCTTGCTTTCGAGGTCTCATAAATAATGGATAGATTCGGAAAACTCTCAATTTCCTGCCACTGATTCCCTGGTTACCAGCAGAGGCCACTATTTCCCTTCCCGATTGGCCCGCTGCGAAAAAACTAGCATATATTATACACCATATATAGCCTCTGCGCTTGGTCTGTTTAACCCTCGGCCCTTTGAATGATTAGCCCCGTGCAAAATATATAGCTAATCTTTTAGCACAAGATTAACTTTATTGTCACAAGGGATTTAAATTGGTCTGACCTGAGGTTTCAACATCATTAAGCTCTGGCTTTTGAGGTCTCATAAATGATGAATGGATTTAGAGAAACACTGGTCCCCAGGTTATAGCATCAGAGGTCACTGTTGCAAAAATCTAGCATATATTATACAATATATGTAACCTCTGCTCTTGGCATTTGTGACCTTTAATCCTTTGAATGATTCATTCATTCATTGCAACCATATTTAATATATGTAAGCTCTAAAGAGATCTATAGTTGGATTTACCTCCCTCGATTCACTCCATAAACAATTATTTCACAGCTCGCAGTCAGATACATGGTGGATACATGCTGCCCTGTCCCTCAATTGAAATTCATGAACCCAGCAAGCGTTATCTATTTTATCATTTTTTTATCCATTTGATTCTGTTGGTGCGGCACCACTCCTCCAAACTTCGCCTATTAAATATAAGTCAATGATAATTTGCCTATTAAATATAAGTCAATGATAATTTGCCGATGAATTGTTATTTCTCAGGTTAAAATCACATATTTTAAACAGAGTTTTTTAAAACAACTCTACTCTATGTAAATTAATCAATTTATGGGTTTGAATATTTATTGTAATTTTAATAATAATTTAATTTTAAAGATATTTACAAGATAGATATTAAACTGGTGTATAAGACATTAAGGTCAATGTCAATACAAACACCAAATTGGTGTAGAAGACAAAGATCTCCATGTACCAAGAATTTTCTCTGCTCTTTCCAGATTTGAACCTATAACTTCTTAAAAAGAAATGTAACCATTAAAATCACGAAAACTATGTAATACAATATTTTTAATAATACAATCTCTAGATAAAATTTCATTTAATATAAATATTCTTTCAAATTTTCAATCCAAATCCATTATTGATTTAACTAATTCTGTAAGAAAAAAGTAATCCCATTGAAAATGGGCAATTTTATTTTTTTTTCAATAAGCTCAGCAGCATTATTGAGTTAAAATTGGACAAAATTCATTTTACATTCAAAAAATTACAAACATCAATGTTAATAATTCATAATTCAAGAAATTACAAACATCATTGTTAATATTTCATAATTCAAAAAATTACAAATATCAATGTTATTATTTCATAATCTAATTACTATTGGAATGTGCTGATTTATAATTACAATCAATCACAAAACTATAAAATATGTTTCTCAAATATATTAATTTAAAAATGGTGTAGTCTAAGAATTCTATATGTTCAATTTTTTTTAAGCATATTTTCTATCTTATTTTGTTCAGAGTCCTTTTGGGAGTCCAAAACTTAAAATAAGTAGACTGCTCATTTAAAAATGAATTAATCTTGTAATAAAATTACCCTAATCACAACTAAATATAAGCTAGAATTTTATAAATGGTTATTTTATAGGTTAAAATCACATATTTTAAACAGGCTCCTTAAAACAATTTTAATATATTTAATTTATCCAATTGATGGGTCCTAATCTTGGCTGTAATTTTAATAATATAATAATCTAATTTAAGTTCACAAGTCAAGACAGACACCAATCTGGTGCATGAAACATGATGAGATATGACACGTAGATCTCCTCTTCAAATTTGAAGATTATAACTTTGAAAAAAAACTCATATTTTTAAACATTAAACTCTCTCAAACTTTGTGATACAACACTCTTAATAATGTAATATCTATATATTTTTTCATTTAATAAAATATTTTTTCAAATCTTTAACTACAATTCATTTTGATTAAACTAATGCTAACAGGAAATAAAAATCCCAGCAACTTTTTTTTCAAACAATTTAATAATACTTTTGAAAAAAAAAGTAATCCTATAAATAAAATAAATAAAAAATCAAACAACTCAATAATGTTTTTGAATTGAAATTGAACAAAAATCATTTTACATTCATAAGATTCTCAACTTTAATATATTAGATTATATTTATATTTCAATAATATTCTCTTTTTAAGTTAAAATTGGATGATATAGAAAAACTCATTTTACATTCATAAAATTCCAAACATTAATATTAGATTTTTGGATTTGGAAGATGCACACAACCATAAAATATGTTTCCCAAATATATTAATTTAAAAATAAACATTAATATATTAAATTTGAAAGGTGCACACAACCATAAAAATATGTTTCCCAAATATATTAATTTAAAAATAAACTAAACTTGTAAAAAAAATGCCCTTGTCACAGCTAAACGTAATTAGCTAGAATTTTATGACAGATAAACTTGTAAAAAAAATGCCCTTGTCACAGCTAAACGTAATTAGCTAGAATTTTATGACAGAATGGTGAAATAATATGATTAAATCCATTGTAAATCCATATATTAATTTAAAAATGAACTAAACTTGTAAAAAAATTCCCTTGTCACAGCTAAACGTAATTAGCTAGAATTTTATGACAGTATGGTGAAATAATATGTTTAAATCCATTGTAAATCCACCCATAATTTTTTCAGAATGGACCAAAATTTGAAATGAATAAAAACTCGTATTTCTATAACCAGATATCAGCAGTGGATGACAGTATGGTGAAATAATATTCCAAAGTTTAAATAGATTGTAATCCACCCATAATTTTTTTTGAATGGAACAAAATTTGAAATGAATAAACACTTTGATTGCCTATAACCAGGTATCAACAGAGTTTACTAGTGGAAAAAAATTGCGACATGATTAGACAGCTTCACCACTAATTCAGATATGGGCAACACTATAATTGGTAGAGGTGACGAGGAGTTGGTTTATCCGATCAGCTTGTTGGGATTCGACGTCAGTGGTGAAGAGTGACGCTGTACAAGCTGTGTCTATTCACAGCGGAAGTAGGCGCAGACCCTGAACAGCCGGCGCAAAAACTTTAACTTCATTCTATCTTTTTCTCTGCTAATTTTAGCGCCTGTGTGTCATAAAAGCTGCGGCGAGAGCAGGAAGAGGAGGCAGTGCTGCATACACGCGTAGACGATATCATGATATAACCGCCTTCTAGGTATCCCCGAGTAAACCGCGGCAGATGAGGCCGAGCGAGCGAGCAAAACTAGGGTTTACCTCATCCTGACTAAATTCGCAACTGGGTACGAGCATCTTATGATGCGGCAGCAGTAGGAGGTTGAATTCAATTCAATTTGATGGCAGAGGACGACGGATGGCTTATCAAGAAGAGAATATGCATATGCAAAGCTGCTGTCAATCCACCAGTCCAACTACTTGCTTGTTTTGGACATGCCAAGTGGATTATTCCCATCCCCTCCTGGCCCTCATACGATCAACCGCTAACGGCACTTTACCAAATTCCTCCTTCCAGTCCAGTACAGAATAACTATATAACTTTTTTGGAGAAGAATTGGATGCGAACGACCCCATTTGTAAAAATTATGGGTCAACAACTAATTAGGGTTTGTCATATGTTAAATTAGGGTTTTAATTTGTTTCTGTTAAAGTTTGGTGATTCAATCTTGGTTGAAATGAAAGTTACTGCGATAATCATTATAAAGATGAATTCAACATTTTAGAAATTGCTCTATGAATTCAACATCTTAGAAGCTTCTGCACAATTTAGTGTTTCGAATTTCTGAGTAATGATTATAGAGGTGAATTCAACATCTTAGAAACTCTTACATCTGAATTATACAATCTATGTGTTTCTGATATGTACAATTTTGATCAGCTAAAAAGCAATTTCTACCTAATTTTGATCTAAAACAATCAATTTGACATTTTGACATGACCGAAAATGATTTGTGTATAAAGTTACATAACTAAATCACAATTTGATTAACTGTGGAAGGGTGAGACATCCCGTACATGAGAGGACCATGTTGATATCGCCAAATTTAGATAAAAACCGTGGGGTTTTCGGTTATACCTTGGAAGCTTTTTCGATACCGGACCACAGATTAGCCTTGTACAGTATTTGATGCGATAGATGTTCCGTGACTTCCGTCGGTCTAACAGGCCGTTAGAGGTTCAATCCCCAGGCGGTTTCACACTTCGCATTGCTCGTGGGAATTCATAAATCATTTTGCCTGTAGACAAATCCGAGAAATTGTTTTTTACCTACCGGATGCAATCACCATTTTTGAAATTGAAATTGGAAAATGGACTTTCGGCGCTCAACTTTGTGAGTACAGAATAATTTTCCTTCTCAGAAACTTGCAAAGAGGGTTAAGTTCAATGCACAGCTGACTTACGGGCATTAATTTAGTCGAAATCAAAGCTCTGCATGCGACCTTTTGTTCAAATCCGTCAAAGAAAAAGTGAAAGTCAATATTTTTGGAAATTCATTTAATAATTTTTTTTTCATGTAACAAAAACTCAGCAATATTTTCTTATAATATTTGTGGAGGGTAGAGGTGATAAACTCTAGATTATTTTAGCAAAAGATTTAAGATCAAAAAACCTAAGACTTGAATCTATGATCTTCTATAAACTGAAAAAAATGTATCCATCATAGTAGAGGTAGTAAACCATGGACCATCCTAGCAGAAAACCTAATCTTAGAAAACCTTTTCCACAAACTAAAAAAAATGTATCCATCATAGTAGAGGTAGTAAACCGTAAACCATCCTAGCAAAAAACCTAATCTCAAAAAACCCAAGACTCAAACTCATAACCTTCTACAAACCGAAAAAATATACCCACCTCTTACCAATTATGTTAACCTTGTGGTTAAATTCATTTAACATTTTTTCATGATGGTGAGAATAGAACAATATACTCATTAATAATTTAATATACAACTTTTCCTTATTTCAAAAACAATATTCTCTTAATGTAACTTTTGCTTTTTCCGAGAACGATAATAGTATTCAAGGTAAAGATCCATACATTAATATATTCAACAAATAACTTGCAAAATTAAATTTAATTAACATAAAATTCCAACTCATACTTTAATCAGATGAAATTGCAAATTTAACATTTCAAAAATAAAAACCAAATAACAATTGAAAATATAAAAAAAAAAAATATTTTAATTAGCATTTAATGCAGGCCTGTGAAATAGACATTTCAAGATCTCAACTTCACGGGAAAATTTACATATAATTATATTAAATAGGCATTTTGAGATCTCACCTTCAGAGACTATAGATACATATTCCAAAAGAGCGAGGTTGGTAGGGCATTGAACGTGGGGGTGGGGGTGCTCCGTGAGATATTTTCCAAGTACACTCATGGCAGCAGTGAAAATAGAATATGCCAAAAACAAAAGAAGATTCTCCGAGCGAGAGAGACCCCTTTGCTCCGTGCCAACGTGGCAGGATGCTGGACATTCGAACAATCACGACCCATTTGTTTGGTATGGCTGAAAGGCCACACGCACACGGAAGGCAGGCAGGCAGGCAGGAAAACGAGAGCTGTCAACGTTTTATTTCCACTCTTAGCTTCGCCCGGCCGACGGCGTTGCTGACGTGGACAGGTCAATAGTGTTCAAGTCCAAGGAGAACAGGCAGAGATCGATGACGTATTCAGAAGATTCTTTTTCAACGGTCCGATTGCTTAGGCCACAAGCAAAGCCCATCCGCCCGTCCGTCAAAATGCCCAGCCGCTGCACTTTGTTCCCCACCACCACCACCACCACTTATTCACTCCGTCACCTCTAAAACCGTCGCCAAATATAGAGGACAATAACAGCATGGGTTGGATAATTAGTCAACAATTTCGCCTCTTTTCGATTCGAAATTTTTCATGATTTTGATATAAATTTCTTTTCAATTCTGGAACTGTGGATTTATATGGTAGAAATTGCAATAATGAACCGAAGTTAAAAATTAAATAACACTTTTCCAATGTTAAAATTGAGAATTTTCGTTGTTGAATTGTAATAGAGTAGGCTTTGCTATAAGATTAGGTTGTATATCCTTAATTTTACAACATATTGAATATCTATATATAATCTCAACATTTAAAATTTACAATCCTACATCATTTTTTTTCCATTCTCATGAAAATACTCACTCCCATTTACAGACCAACAACACCCAATGGTTGACTGCCTGTTATTTCATCCGTTTCCATTACATAGAGTGGAAAACCCTGACTTCAAATTAGCTTTATTGTAAAACGTGGAACTGTTTCACCTTTTTTGTCCTGTCAAAATAACAAGGCTAAAAATCTCATCATGAGATGCATACACAAATTGAATTTATAAGGTATTTTGGTTCTCAAATATAATAAAAACATTTAATTATATATCTATTGAAATTTCAACTCATGGTAAAAATAAAATATAGTGAACATTTTCAAGATGGTTGAATCTATTTTTCAAAAAAAACTGCGATAAAACAAAATTAATGAAATCAGATCCACCAACTTGTTTCTTTCTTCTGTGGTTTCGGTTACCCGGCCCTGAGTTTCTCTGTTGTTTCAATCACCCAGCTCTATGTTCCTGCCCAGACAGGGCAAGAACAAGAACAGTAGACCAACCCAATTATTAAAGTGAAACCTGCTGCTCGGGAAAATTATATACAAATGTAGAAACAGTACGATTTTAATATTATTGAAGTGAGGGAAATAAAAAAGTTAAGTTAGCAGAACTTTAAAAGTGCACGCATCCATAACCAACAGCACCGTTCCCGTTTTTAGTTTGCCCACCAATTTATCCGGTGTTTACATTAAGATAAATTTAGTGAGGAAAATAGAGAGACGAAGACAAGGCTTAGGCTCGCATGGAGAGTATCGAGGGGCTATATTAATCACGCTTCCCGAGGAGAAAGGACGCCAATGGTATCCTAACTCCCCACCACACAAAAACACAAAGGAGCAGTCCCCACCTCTTCTCCTCTCCTATATTTCCATTAATCTCTCACCCCGTTGCGTTTTTCCCTTCTGCCCAGCCTTTCTGATTCTGCATCCCTCCGTTCCGGCCCCTTGGGGTGAGAAAACCCGTTGTGGCCATTTGTCAGTGTCTGTTATTTTTGTTTGAGCCGGCACAGCAATCTGCCCGTCTCTGTCTGTAACTCGCCCGGTTTCTTGAAGCAGCAGGATTCACCGTCACCAAGAAGACGCCATTGCAGTGTGTGTACTCGACTTCTGCAAGTTAGCTGGTCAGTCAAATCAAAATTACATCGACGGGCTTCATTTCCACTGCAAATTTCTCGGGATTGGCTTGAATTCTAGTTTTTCTGCGAGGAAAATTTTTTTCTCTCAAGTTTTACAGCAGCAGGATAGAGAATTTGTTTTGTGGGTACAGTGTCTGAAAAGCATTTGGACAATTTTTCTCTGTGAGGGTTCGAAGAATCTCGAAATTTTCAAATGGTGTTTTCTGGGTTTCTGGGGAAATTTTAGGGCAAACATTTTAACGATGACAAATCCAAACTGTTTGCCCGTGCATAGCAGGAGCAAAATAATTATTCTGTAGCGTATCAAGAAGCATCAGCACTTCCAGTGAATTCGTAGTATTTTTTGCTTAGGCTTAGCATGCAGTGGGCTTAGAACAGTGGGTTTCAACCGTGGCTCCTCGCCGTGGTTCAAAAATGGGGAAATACATGAGAAAAGGGAAAGGCGTAGGAGAGGTTGCTGTGATGGAGGTCTCGCAAGGCTCACTCGGTGTGAGAACGAGGGCTCGGACGCTTGCGGCAGCTTCTTCACAGAAAGACCACCGGCGCCTCGGTGCCTCCAAGTCTGGGACCACGAAACACCAGAGTTCCGCGCCTCCACCTTCTCCCTGTGTGGAGTCCTCCATGCACACATGCTACCTCGAGCTACGAAGTAGAAAGCTTGAGAAATTTTCCAGGTGTTATCACAGCGCCCACGAGGCAACAAGCCACGAGGATTCCAAGAGGAGTTTGGGCGAGCCTTCGAGGCTGGCACTTTCAGAGGAGGCGAGAGTGGCCAGCGACAAAAGTAGCCATAGAGTCCTACAACAACAATCTTCCGTGGCTCACTCCAGGAATAATTCCACAACGTTTTCTCACAACGCCAAGCCGGCCAAAGCAGTCCGAAGAAAGGAGCACTGTGACCATGATCATACGTCACAACGGCCCTCCGAAGCCCCCCACGAGGACGACGATGGCATGGAGGTGAGACCACCGTTGCCCATCTTCACTTCATTTTTTATACAATTTTTTTGTGGGTCAAACGGCTGATTGGAAGTTGTTGGCAGGTAGAGGCATCATTTGGGGAGAACGTAATGGATCTGGACTCGAGGGAAAGGTGTTTCCCTTAATCTCTTTTTCAGATTTTTTATTTTCCGAGGGGTCTTCTTTCTGAAAATTTTTCTACTGAATTTATTATTTATTTTGTTTTTGCTTTTTGGCAGACGAACAAGAGAAACGACGCCATCGAGCTACATAAGGGACGTGGAGACGATGGAAACCCCGGGGTCGACGACTAGGCCTCCTCCCTCCAACGCTGGAAGAAGAAGAATGCAGAACGAAGGGGGGCATGGCACTCGCAGCCAGTTTCACGTTCCCACCACCAATGAAATTGAAGAATTCTTCGCCGGTGCAGAGCAGCAAGAACAAAGACGATTCACAGATAGGTAACAACCCAATAACAACAATAAAATGGGCTTTTTCTTTGCTTTTTTTTCACCACTTTTTTTTCCATGTACATTTAGTTGTCTGGATTGTGGCGAGTTAAGTTCTGACATTTTTTATTAATGTTTTGAATAGGTACAATTATGACCCAGTGAGTGACTCGCCTTTGCCTGGTAGGTTTGAGTGGGTTAGATTGAGGCCATAAATATCTCTCCCAAATAATTGTGGGGCTGCAGGCAGTTTAGGTGGTTGGGAGTTTTTAATCAGCCCTAGCCGAGAAAATGTCTTCTTCTGCTCTGCTTTGCACTGCTCTGTTACCAACTTAACTTGGGGTTTCAAGGCAACCCAAAGAAAGAAAGAAAAAGAAAAAGGAAAAGTGTAACTGCCACGAGGCCATGTTTGTTGCCAAACTGCATCTTCATTATTTAGGGTGCAGGTTGTATAAAGTGTTGTAAATTGGAGTATCAATGTGTACAATATGAAGCTACTGGCATGGCTTCTTCCCCACAATGTATTTTGCGGGGACATTCTTCCTTTTTATTCCCAAAAAAAAAATTCAAACAAGGAGCCTCTTTTGTTTATTTTTGTTCATGATGGAAGTCTGAGTAATGTTTTTGTTTCTAAATGGCCCTTTTTCATGATTTGGGTTTATGGATGTTTGATGACGCTCTTTACTATTTCAAATGTTGAGTTTTTTGTTTCAACCTATCTGGTACTAAATTTGTATGCATACTGTACTGAATAGGAGCCCATCAGCATGGGAGGATATGCCCCATTCGCATTATTGACCAGAATAGTGTGTGGAGAATTTCATCTACCTTTGTAAAAACGTTGGTAGTTTGAGGAAATTTATGCTAGCAGCAGGAATAACACCTACGGAAAGTGCTATTTGAAGTGAGTGGATACTAGGGTTTGAAATTAGGTTGCCCCGAATCATTTTCGGGTTTGCCATACACTGCCAAATGCAAGTCGATGTTGTTTAACAGTTTCACTGTCATACTTTTGAATGTTCATGGCACAAATGTTTTAAAATTATATAATCTTGTCAAATGCTTGGTAGGTGCCATACCAGAATATATGTGTTTTTCTGTACAATAATTAGTTTAATAATGTATGTGTTTATTTTAAATGAATAGTATGATGTATATGTGCTTTGGGTTCCATTTGTTGTGTGTTTTAATAATGCCAAATGCTGTCATACCATCTTACTAGATAACTTTGTACTGACATCTCCATTCAGCACTAAATATTATAATAATTGGTGAAAGCAGTTATCCCACCTCAATGAATTATATAATTAAAATACAGATTTAATGGTTGATGTAGCAGTTCTTACATTTATTTGCTTTTTCTGAAAATGTGGCTTTTAAATGGAATGGAAAATATATTTTGCTGATCTCAATGAAATGGAAATGTTGTGTAGTGAATTCATGGATCAGAATATTAAGTTTTAACAAGTATCAAGGAAAATGACTACCGGACCATCGCTGTTTTAAGTATTTTGTGAAGTACAGCACAACAGATTAGCTTGTTGAGAGTTCATTTTGTTTAAATACCAGTTGTCATATTGCTATGAACTTGCAAAACGATTTATACGTGCTGGATAATTTGTTCCAAGCACCATTGATTGCATCGTTCGTTACCATTGCTTTTTGATGTATAGCTGATGTACAGTCAAACACATATAATTCCAGTAAAGAAATTGATATTTTGTTTAGCAATTTGCATTTTTTAACATTAAATTCAAGTTTGATTTCTTTATCTAAAATTCGATTTGCTTTGGAGGGTCACGAATTCAACAAACAACATTTGACTTAATGTCCAGTGGTCATGAAAAAAACTAGATTCGTAGAATATAAATACTAGATCCTTTGACCACAAATGGCAAGGAGTAAACATTGACTGAATGTGCAGCGGTTGTGAAAAAAAATATGTGAACAATATGTTTTATATTTACAAATACTCTTTTGACCATAAATACGAAAATGTAAAAGCATAGAGAAAGGGTTCCAGTTGGAGGGCGCACTAGAATGGTGTTTTAATGTAAAATAGGAAAGCAATAGTATAAATTATGCAGAAAAGGGTTGTAAATAAAGTGCCACGAAGGCTCGGAATTTAATTAGCAAAGCCCATCAAAATTAGAGCAAAATGTCAATTCGGATCTTGTGTTAGTTGGATAGTGTAATACGTTGCTTTGCACATCCATATGGTAGATCTGACAAGTGTTTCACGCTCAGCTTTGTTTACGTAAAAGTGAATACAGACATAAATTGTGATAATGATAAGCTTAAAGTTTAAAAATACACCATAAATACAAAGCTCAAAATGCCCTTCAGTCCCACACCCTTCTCTGTTTGAATGAGTTCATCAAGCATGGCATGGAGACTGCAGCTTCTGGGAATGCAGATTTTCAAGGCATAAACAGCCACCACAAGCAAACAAAATGGAAAGCACTCGAGTCTTGAAAATTGATGAAAACAGCAACCAAATTTGAGGACAGAAAGCATAGCGCATTTTTGGTCCATTTTGTTTTCAGTTTTGCAGGACATGATCAGTGTCGATGAGAATACACTGGTCTTGTGAATTTCATGTGGAAAGTAAATCCACTAATCAAGCTAGGCCATCCCTGATCATTTTCAATGGAATCATTATACATAGTAACCTGAATATGTCCCATCATTTAACCCAGAATCCACAAGTTATGATGAGTTTGCCCTCCATAATTGCTGTCTATCAGTTGCTGTCGATCTAGATGCTTCTGTCAAAGTCTCAAAGTTGGGCCTCTGGTAAATGGATACTTTTGTTGAAGGCCTCCGGTAAATATTTGTGTCAAAAGTTGGCCACTTGCTAAGTAGACACTTATGTTTGAGGGCTCCTGCAATTTAAAATTTGATGCCCAGCTAGCAATAGCAAATGAACACTCTTGCCAGCATGCATTATGCATAACAAAAATCTGTCTACTGTAACTGTGTGGCTCTGGCTACAGCTCATTGGCTATTATTTCAGGTAAATGAAGACCATTATTCACCCTTGGTTGTGTGACCCTCCAGACCGAGTCACAGTGCTAACAAATACAAGGCAGTATTATGATTGAAAATAAAACAACCGATCATTAGAAATGCACATCATATTTATGGCAAAAACAAATAGAACCAACATACTAGAAATTTTAAGGTTCATTTAGACATTTGTCAGATGATTTCTGTTTGAATTATATTTGATTACTTCGTTGGTTGAGTTTTCTCCTAACTAAATCAAATCTCCTAGGTTAATTTAGATTTTGTTATTATTAAGAATGACTGAGTTCACATTAGCTGGGCTAGTAAATCCGATCCATTCCAGCAATTGCAGTTCCCAACACACTGAATCCATTCAGATGGTGTGCTGTACTTGACAAAGGAAAGCTTGCTTTAGAGTTTCATAGCTTCCTGTCAGCATTTCTTATGAACTAGGAGGAAATTGACTTAAATGATGAACAGCTTCCACATGAAGCTGCCATATTAACGAACAATTTCAGTTGCAAATTTGCAATATATATTGTGGCCAAGACTCTAAACCTTGGAATGATTGAAAACCTGTAATAAAAATGTGGTCAACAGTTAGGAAGATTACCACTAAACAATCTTTAGCTATACCTGTTAATGTTTGTTCAATCTGAGCTTATACACAACACTGGCGAGCAACCCCTCTGGCGAATTTTTCTGAGAACTTATACTTAATGCTCAACAACAAAGCTTTGGGTTACAAGGCAAGTTTGCAACATAGCACTAAGTACTGTTTTGTGCATGCAAACTGCAAACGCCAAGAAATGAAACAATTCTATGGTCTAATATGCAACTTATCAATAGACATAAAGAATGGACCAGTAGAACAGCAATTATCAATCTTCAAAGTTCCACCATGCATTGTTGTCTTTATCTAATTTAAGATTTTACAAGGATTGACATTCAAAACTTCCTAACATAATTACCATACTTGTAGTCATCTTGTACTTGTCGAGGCAGGTGACTCAGCAAACTTGACATACTCAACAGTATAAAGGAAAGAAAATGAAGGAAAATTTACTTTTTTACTTTTCATAGAACTCCTAGTTTAAGCAAAACCACATACAAAATAGTTCTTGTTTGGATAATCACATTGACATTTCCCCACAAATAGTTCTTGTTTGGATCTAAGCTGCACCGGAGCGCCCCCCCAGGACTTCACTTCCGAAGCATGCTCCCTGCTCTAAAAGATTGGTCCCTTCCTTTGTGGGGAGCGTTCAAGGAGCAGCACTCCCAGAATGCCTCCCGATAATCCCCACATGCCTAGATGAATTTGAGGATTTTGCTTGCTAGTGGAAACAAAGGCAAGGTTTCAAAATGTTGCTTTTAAGGCATGACTAGGGCTTTTTGATGGATTAAAACACTCACTAGATTTGCTTTAGTTCAATTTTTCATTCCACTCAATTCATTCATCTTTGTTAGGGTTTTGAGTGGACTTTGTTGAGTAGTAGATTTATGAGAGCTTGGAAGGAAGATTGAAGACTGCCATTTGTTAGATCTTGAAAAGGAGATTGAAGAATGCCATAGTTACATTCAACCAGCATTGGAGCACTGAAGAGGCAGACTCTAAAGCCCATTCTTGCTTGTTTTATTAACAAACAAAAAAAATCCATGTAGTAAACTAATATATTTTCTACATTGAATACTTGAATCTTCTCGTCATTCTGCTTCCCATTTCTCCTTCTCCATCATTCTATTGCAAGCAATACGTTGTTCTCAAGAAATATGATGGGTATGTGGCTTAGCCTTTTGCTTCCATTTTTTATTATGATGTCGGTGTTGAAAAAACCAAAATACCAATGGTGAGGAAGAACTAGAAGTAGGCAATGGAACATACTGCGGAGAGTAGAAAGAAATGGAAGAGGATGATGCTAATGGAATTAACAATGGTGATGGAAAGAAACACAGAGTTCAACACCCTTGTGCAAGTATGTACAAAGCTTGGGGGAGGGAAGGGAATGGAACCACAAAATTCATATGCCCCCATTGTAAATCAACTTACAAAGTCATATACCTGTCTGTGAAAGGATCTCTATGGGATTATGCCATGACATGAGAATCAGACTATATGAGTCAACTTGTTAGCAAGTGCTAGTGAAAGATAGAAACAGAGACATGAAGTAAGTGGAGGCTACACAACAAATCCAAAAAAGAAGTCAACATCGAGTATTTTCTAACTTGCATGAAACTAAAGATCGAGATAGGTTGAATCCTATCAAATGGTGGAACATGTATGGCTCCTCTACCACACATCTGCATAAATTGGCAGTTAAGGTGCTTTTGCAGGTTGTTAATACTCCTATAGAGAGGTGTTGGAACACCTACAGCTTCATCCACAATATGAAAATAAACAAGCTAAATGTAAACATTATATGACAGTTTAAGTTTGAACTTTAGACCTACCTACAGACTGCATCTTACAACTCTTTGGTAATGAATATGATGCTCTGTTTCATTTTGTTGTTGATGTTCTATTATAGTTTGTTGATGACAGATGTTATATGTTGAAACTTGATGGTTGATGTTGTAGTTCATGCTTGATCATTTGAGGACAATATTATAACTGCTAGATAATTGTTGTTATATGTGTGATATATGGTTGATGCTTTAATGATCATCATTAATCTAGTGGTTAAATCTATGTTTTCATGTTTTCTGCTGCAAGTTTGGCATCCTGCATATTTTTTTAAATATATGCATAAACTAAATTTAAAATGTGTATCATATAAAAAAATGCTCTTGGAATGCTCTGCTCCCAGAAACTTTTTGAAAGTTGTGCTCCCCACTCCCAACAACGGAGGTTTGGACTATCACATTTCCATTTACACAATTTGTGAATTCATTATAAAAAACCCTGAAAGAGGTGGAAGTTTGACCATGAATGT
Source organism: Pseudotsuga menziesii (assembly GCA_001517045.1). NCBI lineage: Eukaryota > Viridiplantae > Streptophyta > Pinopsida > Pinales > Pinaceae > Pseudotsuga > Pseudotsuga menziesii. The sequence goes on along the minus strand of LPNX010540798.1, from coordinate 144,505 downwards.
TTAACAACATTTGGTACTTGGCTGCATAATGTGTAAGAGAGCGTAGATCAGTGAATAAAAGCTCTTCAAATTTGAAGGAACCAAAAAATGGTTAGCTATAGCTTTCTAACAACCGTACCAATGCTTTGGTAATCTCTTCTTTTTTTCGCAGACCAATAGATAATACTGGCTGAAAATCTCAGAGTCTATTACTTGATCCATAATTTCCTATCTAATATTGATAAACCCTTTCACTTGCGAACATAATTACTTCGTAAGTTTAAAAACACACTTGCATGGTGACAGCAATGTGGCATTCTCAAGAGGTGTGGAAGGTACACCAAAAATGTCAAGCATACATATAAGAGATGCAAAATCTAAAGCAATCTCATAGAGAGAATTAAGCAAGGAAATCTGAGGTTAGGGATTGATATAAATATGGGACCAGCCTAAAATATTGAAAAAGAATGGAGATATTTAATTTTAAGGGAGGATAGTCTCACTATGCTTGAACTACACAATGCAAAAGCATATGCACCCTTCTAAAAATAGTCCCAACTTGAATTCAAGAATGATACAAAGACGTGCATATTTGGAGATCAATGAAGCCAAGAGATAGACTAACTAGAGTCCCATGATTCTAATTTCTATTTAAAAAGTTATAACCAGTTTGTGGCATTGTAAAGACAACTAACCCTGTCAATATACAAAAAAATCAGAACAAAGCTATTTTTATGGATAAGCCAATAAACCAAACATGAAATAAAAGAAAGGGGAAAGTATGTACTATGTATATAGATTGATGAGAAAGAATAATAGCTAAAACATCAGACAAAACGACTCAGAACAGTCCACTTGTAGATGGTCAACCCATGAAACAAAGAGAAAACTAGGACTCTGCTGCAATCAATAAACATTATTTCAAAATGAATGGAAGCTTATTTGAACATAGTCCTGACAGGGTTTGGACATTATTCCACTGTAAGTTGGAGACCACACTGAATTGCTTTCTGAATGAAAGTAAACATCTTCAGCAGAATCCACATTAGATGCATCATAAATCCAAAGCTCTGAAATTATGAGGCAGCCAACTTTAACTTACAATCTACATAGCATATCAATAGACATGTCAATAATTTTTCTTACAATATCCAATGGCAGTGTCATTGTGCATGGGACTTCCCAATTTGCCTTTATACATCATTTCCAGAACATTTCAAGCAGTGTATTGAAAAAGCTATGTTGCACAAGTTTCTGGAACACAGGTACATTGTGAACATGGGTACAAGTATCCAATATGGCTAGAAGTTTCTCCCAAATTTACACGAAATGGTAGGTTGGAAACAGCTATAATATATATTATAAAAATATGTAAAAATAAAATAATCTTTCCTGCTGCAGGCATTTACCCATAACTATTATAATTTGAACCCTCCGAGATTTTTATTGATATGGTTGCTATATGGAGGTTGGGCTGTCTACAAACAAATACAGAGACAAACTTGTAACTGTTAAAGATGCAGATGAGCTTCTGACTTCGTACACTAATTTTGGAATTGTGAACATATATTCTGAAATTAAGCTTTGCTTTTACTAGTGAACTTGAATTTCCTGACGGAAATATCTGAATCAACATTTATAGTTTACATTTGCTGAATGATCAAAGCTCTGCCTGTATGGAATTCTAGTTCTGTCATCGATTCTGTTTTACTTGTGGTTTAATGGTGGAATTCTGTAGTTTACTAACTAATTTAGGGCAGCACTAACAAAACCTTGACTTCAGTTTCATAAAGAAAATTCAGTTGGTTCTAGTCTAAGGGATAACAATGTAACAATCAGCAACTAATCTTCCAATTAGTTTCTTGAAGCTCTAACTAGAATCAATTCCATTGGCTAAGACAAAATAAGCAACCACAACATTTATTATGATGTTCCTTGGTAATACTGTAGCCATATGACTAATTAAGTCCTACAACGTACTGTACATTGACTTGCAACTGTACATTCAAAGTTTCAACACAACAACGCAACATGTCTGTTAAGGCATTAATATGAGTTACAAACAATTTTCTCCATGATTGGTAACGAAGCAATGTAGTAAAATGCATTGACACAAGCAAAATAAAACCAAAAGACGCATTCTTCTAGAGAAACTGGCTACCAATGTGTAGTGAGCCTAATATGAATGCAATGCAGCAAATACATTAAAAGGACAACGATATGATAAAATTTGAATAACCATTCCCGCTATGTATTTTGGTGGCCATTAATTAGTATGAAACCTGTTTGAAAATGAAAAATCAAGCATGTACAAGCTCCCAACCAAGGAAACACCAAAACATCCATTCCCAAGCTCCCTGTTTCTGAGACTGGACATTCCCACTTAGTTCCCATGTTCTTGGAAGTTGGAACCATTCCCGTCTGATTTGGAACGTTTGCTACCCATTCCCAAGTTCCCTGGAACGCCAGAATGTCGGGAACTAATTTCTGAAAGGCCAGGAACAGTTCTTGTGCAACAGAGTGAAAAAGTGATTGGTCACTAAATCAAATAGCTGATAAATAACTGTAGGAATACAAGGCCTGTTAAAAATGATGTTCATAGCCAACTAGGATGGGCGCATGCCAAGAGATGCCAATCAAGCATGTTATCTACCCTAGATTGGGGAAACTACTGGTAAGGATGTGAAGGCTTTCATAGATGATAAGATACTTTTCTAAATATGATTCAAGAAAAAATCTTTATTGTATCATTTGTTAGTCTGGTTTGCATACAGTGGCAAGGATCACAAACAAGCACTGCAAAAATGTATCCTATTTGAATGAATCCTATAATTGATTTTTATCTTAAACGGAGGATCTATATACTGAGGGAACTACTGTTAGAACTAATATGAAGCAGGACATATCTAATTGGACAGAACTACGAAAGTTTTAACTCAAAAATAGCAACTGAAAATAAGTGGTGGATGGTATTTGGACCTACAAATTTATAATCTTAGATCCTAAATAGCATGCTGAAATGAATGTAGCTGTCCAGACGTGGGATATCCCTATATTGCTGAATATTCTGCTAATAAGATCATATTTTATCTAGGTGTTCAGCAATAGAATGCATCATTTGGCTTGCTAAATTGCTATGGTATTCCATTGAATGAAACTGTCCAGACAGGGAATGTGCTTATGTGGTCAACATTATGCCCAAGGGTATTATCTCTTACGTTTCTTGTAAGCCACATCTGAAATGGGAATTTGAAGACTCGCTGCTTCAACACTCTGTATTCCTTTGTGCCATTCAGCAAATCCCTTTTATTAATCATGTGGCTCCTGGCTGTTGACCCCTGGAATTTTCTTTATCCAGATTCTAAACACAAGGGTTTCTCAATCATGATTTGCGTTTTGGAACAGGGTCCATTATCATGTGCTTTGTAGATTGCGTGTTAGTTTTCTAGAAAACTTCCATTGAATGGTGTGCAGTTATTTGGGCCAAACTACCGACCTCTTCCACTGCACATGAGTTGAAGAATATAAAAATCGGCATGGTTGTTTTGCTCCTGTGCATGTTCATGGTATTATGCAGCAATAAAAAGAACAATAGCCAACCATAGGGTTAACAGGGTAAAAACAATCTGTGACTACACAATGGTATGTTAGTTGGAGGTCAGCAAATGCCAACAGCTCTACCAGGAAGCTAAGTTGCATGGAAATGGAGATGGATCTGCCAAATTTTTTGAGCAATCAGGATCAAGATATGGGGAAATGACATAAAAAAGTATAAATATTATATATTTAGATCTTGTAAAAAAACATGAACCAAAAACATAGAAAATTCAGAGTTCCAAGAATATCAATCCCAATCACTATAACAAACTTAGAAATGTGGAGTGCTATGAAAATCTATACTTGTGTGTTTTAGAATAGGTAGGATTCAGGAAGGACTATTTTATAGTCCCCTGAGTGGAGGTGGGCAAATGCCAACAGCTGTAGCCTCTACCAAGAAGCTAAGTTGCGTGGAAACAGAGGCATATCTGCCAAACTTTTTGAGCAGTTACGATCCAGAAACAGGTAAAAATGACATATATACATGCATGTCTGTGTGTGTGTGTGTTATGAACCAGGAAATTTGTCAATTGAGTCTAGCTTGAATGGTGCGAAGTTACTCTCAACCTGGGTTCAAATACCATTTGTGACATGTTCGCTCTTCATTAGCCGATTGTTGATTGGGCCTCTTCACGAGTTAATTGTTGATTGGGGCTGGCAAGGTACCAGCAATCTCATCCTTGCCCACAGACTGAGGGCGGGAGCTTTGCAGTATGGAAAATAATAATAATGAACCAAAAACATAGAAAATTCAGATCTCCAGATATAGCCCTCCAAATTGCTCTCTCAAACTTAGAAATGTAGACTGCCATGAAAAACTCAATGTGTGTATTTTAGAATAGACAGGAGGGGCTATTTGATGGGAAAAAGTTGAATTTTAGGGTCCCAAATGGACCTTGCCAGATCTGCATTTCATCCTGGAGCAATGATAGATCTGATAAGATAGCCAAGGCAATCTGGAAACGCACAAGTAAGAATAGTGTAAACTATAACCTAGCAGTATGACCACTGCCTTGAACATCAGACTCAAGGAAGCAGCATTATTGTCATCCTTCTTAGAAAGAGAATAAGCAAAGCAGTAAAACTTAGTTGAAAAGGTTGATATTGATTTATCACATTGTCATTAAACTTGCATCTTTGTTACTCAACTTGTGTGTTCTTGCCTGCAGGCCCTACAAAGGGCTGCCCCAAGTTATGATTTATTCTCATCTAAGAACTCAATAACCCATTTATCTTCCCGGCATGTACATGTTCATTTATATTCTACAACCACTGCTTAACTGAATCGCAACTCGTAACTAATCGAAGAAAGTAATGTCAAGATTCAAGACATAGAAGCAATCATACTGACTTCCAGTTGATTGTAAACTACTGATTCTAATAGCAATCTTTCTCATGAAGAACTCACTCATATTGCTCTGTAAATAAATGATATCAATCAATCATCATCAAAGCATTGTCAATAATGCTGGAATATAAACCCTCCAATGATGATATTAAGAGTCAAGTCAAAACAATTGCACTAGTGTGACTAATATTACGTGATAAAGTGTCATTAAAGTCTATGTCGTTAGGAGAAGTCAGCGACCCAACTACCGACCATATGAATAAAAAGATACCAAATTAAATCTGTAATGGACTCTTAAAAAATAAAAAATGTATAGTCTACAATATATATATCTCCCATAAAATGTGTATACCTAAAATCAACATGGTATCAGATAAGAAAATCTTATTAATGTCCAACAAATGACAACTTAAGTAGGTCAATGGGACTAAGAGTACATATTGTAGGTACAAAGTGGGAGTGTGAAAGCAACTCTCCAATCAATACTGAAATACATGTAGGCAGTTTGAGCCCTATAGTTGGAGCTTGGTTCCCTCATGATTTCTGAGAAGCCACTGTTGTCTGAGACAATACATGTGGGTATTGTTACGCATCAGATTGTCTGTAGTGTCCTTGCAAATGTACCAGAGTGAGGGCTTCTTTTTTCTTTTGTAAAGGCCAAGTTTTGGAGCTATATTATGTAGAGTGTTGATTTTGGGGCTAAATACCCCTGATCAAGTAATGGCAGGTCCCCTTGGTTTCCACTTCAAGGAGGTGCTGGCCTTATGGCTCTGCTGACTACCCTTTGGGTGGGTGTCTGGTGCTATTGAGGCAAATCATTGGAACACATGGCCACATTCATATTTTGCTGTGTGGAGGTGATAGCATGTGTAAAGGTTTCCATACCCGTTTTAGCACACCTCATTTTGCTCACGTGGACCTATTGTTCTAATGCAAAACCCTCCTCCTAGTCTCCAGACCCAAAAGCGTCGTTCCTTAAAGAAGAAGCCTACATTGTTAATAAAGGAGGGCATTGAGGGAAAAGAACCTATTGGGGTTAGTTGGGGCATGACGTCCTCCTTTTGGCTCACCTTGCACTTGGTGGAGCCTAATTACGCATTTTTACTGTTATTTTATGTCATTATGTGATTTAGTCCCCAAGTTTGTAGGTGCATTAACCTAAAATTTAATAATGTATCATTAATTGTAGGTTTGAATTGTAAAAAGTTGATAGTTGTCTCATATAAATAAGACAACCTCGCCACATTTTTCTTTTTCTCTCGGTATATTGGAGTACTTGAAGCTATGCGCACCTCTCTTGGATGTCATTTTTGCTTGAAGGGTGAATGGATGATGTTCTAAGGTTTGATTTTGCAAACGATAAGTTGATGCTAAGACTAGTTGTAATAACGCATGCTCAAGGATGACCTAAGGTACACTTCCTTGCTCATTCTTAATTAATGTTGGTAAGTTTATCTCCTAACGCTAGTTTAACCGTTAACGTTGCTCATGAAGTGCTTTGGACTGAGGTAGTGTTTGCTTGCTAGCTTAATATCAACTTGTTTGTGGAGACCATCCTTCCAAGAAGCTCTCCATTGTTTTATTGGGTCTTGGACTTCTCTATTTGCCCTAATTAGGGTTTTTCTACCAAACCCTTGAGGTTGCTAGCTTAGCCCTAGTTGCAAGTATTGAATACCATCTTAAGAGGGACGTTGACCTTGATCTCTCATAGCCCTAGGGTTTGAGACAAGAATCCAATACCCTATCCTTCAACTCTCTATTTTTATTAAATTTTTACATGTTTTTATTTTATGCAAAAAATACAAAAAAATATAATATTGCCAAAAAAACCTTGGTTTTTCCTAGAAATTTAAAAAAGTGAAGTTCTAGACGTGAATTGGTTTTTTTTTTAACCATGGGAACAGCAACCTCCCAAGAGTGTATATCCAACAGCTTGCAAGCCAAATATACCAATAACTTGTGACTTAGCAGGGCCTGAGACGTCCCGAAGCCCACCGGGGTGAGCCTCTATCCTAGGGGTCGCCTACCCTTCGAACCTTGTCACAACAGGCCAATGAGCAACCCTACCCCCCGCCGGTTTTGAACCTATGACCTCCAAAGAGATAACACATGTTCTTAACCATTAGGCCCACTCAGGCGCTCAAAGACATAAACTGGTTTTTTAGTCCACCCTAAAACATTTCCCTAGGGTTTTATCCACAAACCCTAGAGGGCATCCTCTTATGAGGTAGGGCATTGGGACACGTGAAACCCTTGTAATTGATGAATTAGAGGGTGTTTTGTATTGCTGACTTGACCTACAAATGCGCACCCTAGTCCAATAGTCCTCTTTTCCTTGAGGGCAAACTTTTTGGAGTAACTGCCTTGGGAAGTGTGACATTGTCTTGGGAAGTGTGAAATTGCCTTGAAAGGCACGATATTTATTGGGTTTTGTGATAAAGTGAGTAACTCCGTTATTTCATAATTATTGTGTCTTATTTAATTTTGTTTGACTCCGATAAAGCATTGATCATAGCCCTTAAGGTTTTATGGAAGGTATTTTTGGTTTGTTGGTGGTTGCAGGTATCTTTCATTGATTAGGGTCTTCCCCTCGGTTTTGGAGTTACCCGAAGTGTTGAGAGGTTATACTATGGTAACATTGGGTCTACTCTCTCCCAAGCTTACCGACATTAGCCTTGGTCCATACAACCTAGTTGTGTTAGGGATGCTAGTTTCAGCGGTAAAATGTGCATTATTCGAAGAGAAAAGAGGTTGAGTGTCTATTTAAATGGCGAGTCAAAGTATGAATGTTAAATTAAATTTAGACAGGCATGATTTTCTAAGGTTGCAAAGTTTATAAATTTCTTAAATATTTCAAGGTTCAGAATGATTCAAACAAACATGTTGAACAATAATTCAACAGCAGGTGTTGCAGATCTGCAGACAAGAAATACCCATTAGAGCAGAACTCAAAGAAAATAAGAATAGTAGATGATACCCACCATACACATGGAATGAACATGGAGATATTTGCAGACTCAAGAGACATCAACTGGTGTAAAGAAGATGTTGCAAAGAGGTATACACATTCAAAAGTATAGAACCATTGGTATATTGTAGATTGACACATACCATTTCTGTTTTCCAGTCACATGGGAAGAGGCCAGACACCAGTCAAATGCAGTATTTACAGAGACAGCAAAAAACCATTTATCTGCAAATGTAAAATCAGACAGCCTATCCTGCTGTGATTCATTTGTCACTTGGGAATTTTGCACTTCACCAACAAATTGAGGGAGTTTGGGCCTTCCTGAATCCTAACATAAGAGTTCAAGGAACTGCTTTTGTTGGCAAATGGGTAGTACATGCAGTGAAAAGGAATGCTCCTTGGCAACTCCTATTTCAGCACTGAATCCATCAGCCTCCTCACAGTGTTCACACTCGGGTTATGAAAGGCCTCTTTCCAGTGAGACATAATCAGTAATGCTAACGCCTTTGCATTTTCAGGTTCAGCTCTGCTCAAAAGGGTGTTGGTTGCATGGAAAATACTAAATAGTTTCTGGTTTTCTCACATGCCAATTAGAAGAGCCTCAAGATGCTTGGGATGTGGCATCATGGTCAATTTGTACATGCCAATCTCCAAGGGGTCAACTTGGTCTCGAGAATATGTTTGTTAGCAAACAATTAGCCCAAAAAGAATCTCTTCTTTTGGAAGGATTCGTGGAATCACAGGCATCAACAGTGTCACAATGGGAGCAATTGTAATTGAGCTCAAAATTAAAATTCTAAATCATTTGAGGGAATTTGTTGTATAATTCTGGAAAGTTATATCTTCAAAATGCAGTGCCAGGGGCCAGGTCCATTTTGGAGGGATTGGAGATGGAGTAATGGGAGTCCCTTTTACATTTATGTGTGAAGGACATCTATGATCCAGTACAATGTACATCCAACAATGTCCACCACTTGAACAAAAAGGAGTTGCAGGATCCTCAAGTGCACTGATTAAGAAGCCGCCAATGCATCTGGAAATTTCAATCTTCTTTCAAAAACAAGTATGGGGGTGGTTTATGCTTTATCAAGAGTTTGCTCTTAAGACCATGACTCATAAACTTTAAAGTTTAAGTACAAACGCTGCTTGCACCCTTTGTGGTAAGGATGAAACAGTTGAGTATGTTTTTTGGAGATACAAGTCTGCCAAGACTTTTTGGGCACGGTTTCAGACTGAATTTCAAATCCTCTTTATTGTCAGGTTCTCATGGAAAGGTCCTTTCGTGGGGAATGTTGATTTTCTGAGCAGCATCGAGAGCCCTTCTCTTCGGAGAATGGGACCACCTGGTCCAAGACCACAGTGAAGACTCAACTCAGTGTTGAGTGACCATTTTGTTGAATGGTAGATATCTGGTCTGGAACCATGATATAAACCCAGATCTGCCCTGGGTAGACTCAACCTTGTGTTGAGTAGACATCTGGTCCAAGACCACGATGTAGACCAGTCTGGGACTGGGAGACTCAGCTTAGTTCTGAGTAGCCATTCTCTGGGAGAATGAAGACACTGTAAGCCCTAGACTGGGTTTGGGCATGTCTGTGGCACTTTGACCCTTGATCTATGGGCTTGGTGTGCTTCTCCAAGGATTAGCTACCCTTGGTTAAGTTACCCTAGTACTAGATCTAGGTGTCACACAATGTGTGAGATAAAAGCATTAATAACTCTCTTGGTTTATGATGATGTACTTTTGAAATTAAAAAGTACCACAGGAAATGACCACAGGGGCACTTGGTAAAAGGCCAAAGTCAATAGTCAAAAGAAATAATGACTTTTTGTACCACAGGAAAAGGACCACAGGTGGAAGACAAAATTAAATAAGGACTTCTTATAAAAGTCAAAGGAAAAAAAATAAAAGTACATTTTTGGTAAAAGTGAAAGTGAAATTAGGAAAAGAATAAAAATATTATTATTTTTATCTTTCCTAATCTTGTCCACCTAAAGGACCACAGGTGGAAAACAAAATTAAATGAGGACTTCTTATAAAAGTCGAAAAAAATAAAAGTACCTTTTTGGTAAAAGTGAAAGTGAAATTAGGAAAAGAATAAAAATATTATTATTTTTATTTTTCCTAATCTTGTCCACTTACAACCTCAGGTGAACAAAGGCTATAAAGAAGATCAAGCCTTCTCATTTGTCACACACACTTTTGCTCTCACAGGTGAAGAAGACTATCTTATGTTCAAACCCTCAGCTAGGGTTTTATCAACAAAGTCCATCTTCAGCATTTTTGCATAGCCATCTTCAGCATTCCATTTTTCGGGCAGTTTTCAGCAGTCTGATATTTTCGGGCAGTTTTCAGCAGTCTGATATTTTCAGGTAGTTTTCAGCAATCTGATATTTTCAGGCATGAGAGAAAATCTCAGTTTTTCTGAGAAAGCCCTAAATTGGTAATTTTCTGTAATTCTAGAAATTGTGCATAAAATTATCAGTCTGAGTTTTATTGATGAATTTTACAGTTACTGTGGTGAAAATCGAGATCTGGATTTGAGGAACTTTTTGAAGAATTTCTTAAGCCATCTCATTTACGAGATAAGCTATTAATGCTTTTGGGGTTTTTGTCCTTTGAAGGTTTCCCCAGTGAAAAATATTGTGTCCATGTGTGCTGATGTGATGAATGTGTTTTTATGTTTATCTACAAATTTTTAAAGTTTATGCTAATGCTGAAAAAATTCAACATGGTATCAGAGCTTAGCATGTGAAAACACAGTAAAGGGATACTGCTGTTGTTTCTCACTAGATCTTGGAATAAGATTTGCAAATCTAACATTTGGATAAGTGACAGAGATGGCTACCGTTGGTTTCAAATCGGAAGAGAAGCTCTGTGGTTCAGCAAACTTCAATTCCTGGAAGGCCAGGTTGACAACCATTATTGATGAGAATGACTTGGATGACATTGTTCTTAATGTCACAGAAGAGTCAACTACAAATGCTGGTAGGCTTGCCTACAAGAGGAAGCAAGGTAAGGCTAGAAGAGTTATTTATGATTCTATCAAAGAAGAATTGATGCCTAACATCACATCCTTGAAGATTGCTAAAGAATGCTATAATACATTGGTAAACCTCTATGAAAAGAAGGCTCCCAGTCAAAAGAGAGTCTTGAAGAAGAGGCTACGAACTTTGAAACTGAACAAAGATGAAAGTGTCGGTTCCTTCTTCACCAAGATCAAACAGGTAAGAGATCACCTCCTTGCTATTGGTGTTACTGTTGATGATGATGATCTTGTACAAATAGTGGTTGATGGTCTCCCAAGCTCTTGGGAAACCTTCATGGCATCCGTTTGTGGACGAGAAAATCAGCCAACCTTTGAAAGGCTTTGGCATGATGCATACAAGAAGAAGTAAGGAGCAATGACAAGGTAATCAAGCAGGATAACCTTGCACTTGCAGCAAAGACCAAGATATTCAAGAAGTCTTTCCATCAGCAAAAGAAAGGGAAGAAACCCCTAGGTAAGTTTTCTGACATGTCTAAGATTGAATGTTATACTTGTCACAAGTTTGGGCATTATGCTAGAGACTGCAGGCAGAACAAGAAGAAACCCAAGAGAAGGTTTCAGGCATCTGTTGCAGAAGCAGAGGAAGAAGAAGATGAAGAACCAAAGAAGAAAAAGAAAGTCAAGGCTAATAAAACTGATGAGCCTAGAAGAGAGTACTATTTGATTTCTGCTCTAACTGGTTCTTTCTCAGCATGCTCTACTTCTTGGTTGGTGGACAGTGGTGCCTCTTGGCACATGACAGGTAACCATGGTACCCTTACCAGTTATAGAAAGAAGAAGTTCACCACTCAGGTAGAACTTGGAGATGACTCCACTTACAAGATTGAAGGAGTTGGCTCAACTTCACTTCAACTTGATTCAGGTACGGTTCTTCATATTGATGATATTCTTTATGTTCCTGGTTTAAAGAAGAACCTTTTATATGTTGCTAGTTTAGAAAACAAGGGCCACAGAGTCCTCTTTATGGACAAGAAGGTCTTTTTATGGGCAAAAGACACAGATCTAGACTCAGCAGTACAGATTGGGGTTCGAGAGGGAGATCTCTACAAGGCTTCAAAAGTTTCCACTCATGCTTTGGTACATCACTCAGTTGATCCCTCTGAACTTTGGCATAGAAGGTTTGGACACCAAAAGAAGTCTTCACCAAGAATAAAACTGCAGTTGATCACATGAGGATATTTGGCACTCGTGTGTATGTTCATGTGCCAAAATAAAAGAGGGCCAAGCTAGAGCCTTCCAGTAAGAAAGGCTTATTTGTTGGGTACAGTGATTGCTCGAAGGCTTATCGAGTATATATACCTGGACAGAGGTACATTGAGGTCAGCAGAGATGTGATCTTCCATGAGGAAGCGATGTTTCGTAAAACACTAGAGCATTCATCGGAAGATGCAATTGCTCCACTTGAGTTTCCAGATTCAGAAATTCAGAAGGAGGAAGAGTTTGATGATCAAACTTCAGATGTTCCTAAGAACATTGAAAGTCCACTAGAAGAACTACTTGAAGTTCCTCCTTCCAAAAGGAGACCTACTTGGTACCGAGAAACAGTACAAGAAGACGAGAAGCATAAATCTCCTCCAGGGACTTTCAGAGAAAGCATAAGACCACAGAAGTACTCCGATCTTATGAGTCAGCTTATCAGTTCAGAACCTTCATCGTACGAAGAAGCAGCAAGTAAACAGGTATGGGTTGATGCCATGATTGAAGAGTATAAGTCAATCATGAAGAATGATGTTTGGAAAGTTGTTCCCAGACCTACAGGAAAGTCAATAGTGACTTCCAGATGGCTTTATAAGATCAAGCATGTTGCAGATGGCAGTGTGGGGAAGTATAAAACCAGATTCGTAGCTCGTGGCTTCACTCAAAAAGAAGGCATTGACTATGACGAGACATTTGCACCTGTTGCCAGGTACACTACCATCAGAACCATCATTTCACTTGCTGCAGTATCCGGATGGAAGTTACATCAGATGGATGTAAAGACAACCTTTCTCAATGGTAAGATTGAGGAAGAGGTTTATATTGAACAACCTGAAACTTTGTTACTCATGGGAAGAAGACCCATGTATGTAAACTGAAGAAAGCCTTGTATGGACTGAAACAAGCTCCGAGAGTCTAGTATGCCAAGATGGATGGATTTCTCCATAGCTTGGGGTTCTCCAAAAGTACAGATGATTCTAACTTGTACTTTAAGTTGTTCATAATCATGTCTTGATACTTGTTCTATATGTAGATGACTTGTTTCTTACAGGTGATGAACAGTTGATAAACTAGTGTAAGAGGGAACTTACCTCTGAATTCGAGATGAAAGATCTCGGATTGATGCATTACTTCCTTGGCTTAGAAGTCTGGCAAAAGCCAAGTGATATCTTCCTAATTAAGGAAAGTATGCAGTGGATATCTTGCAGAGATTTGGGATGCAGGACTGCAAGTCCATAAGCATACCAATGACTAACAGCTTGACAAAGTTGTAGGACTCAGCGTCTAGTTCACAGAATGTGGACTCTACTCTATACAGCCAGTTCATTGGTTCCCTGATGTATCTCGTGCATACGAGACCAGACACCTGCTAAACTAAGTTACCAAGATGCGGATATGGATTCGCTAGATTTTTTAAATCCCAGGATCCGGATACAGCAGGGAGACGACAAGTACAAACAAATATAAAAATATTTTTATAATAATAAAAAAATGAATGAAGAAACAAAACAATTTAGGAAACACAAGAGTAAAACTTTAAGTTATTGCCAAAAAAGAGAGGTCATGTACCATAACTGATAATTTGATAAATTGTAACCATGATTGATATTGATAATTTCAAAAACCATTTCAGCATGAACTTGGAGCAAGTCATAATAGTGTTTTTGTGAGCCACATCCACATGTCCCTATCAGCAGGGAATAAAGTGGGTTTCTTGAGCGCTATGGTAAGACTACAAAACAATGTAGGTGAAGTGAGTAACAACATAGCACACAAAGATAGATCAACCCCTGACAGCGGACCTTGACCATAAAGATCAACCAAATAAAAACGTTGAGAGCAGGCCTTGATATTGATATATCAGAGTTCAAGAGCAGATGACATAAGGATAGATCGGACCTTGAGCAGGAATGAGGTTTACACTTTTAGCCATTAGGTGTTTAGGGTTTTTCAAGTTTTTCATTAAAAAACAATTTTTGGGGGGATCAATCGGTCATAGAAGCACTGGAACTTTCAGGATACGTTTGAAAATTTCAGGAATTGTTTGATTTTTCACAGGATCTGTTTCATGGGACCAGGATACGTTTCCTTCTGCAGGGGATCCGTTTCCATGGTGGATCTGAGGCAGATCCGATCTGGATACGTATCGGATCCGTGGATCCGCAGATCCTACACATTGGGGTGGTGGATCCGGTAACACAGGTCTAAAAGTACTTGTAATGATAAATTACCTTCCCTTAGCCTAGGGGAATTGAGGCTCTTTAAGCAAGACTTCATTATGTTTGTTAGAGTCACACTTAGTATCTTCTGTAGAGATGTTGAGACCCTTCAGGGCGCATGCTCATATAATTGCTTTCTTGACCTTTAGATGGTGGGAATTTCCCAGTATACTTCTCGTTTGGAGTAACTCTCTCTGTTCCATGATGTAATTATTTGTTCTATTTAAGTAATATATGGAGCATTTATCCAAAATAAAAACATTAGACACCTTGTGTTTGGGAAGCAAATGCTCTGCAGACAGCCTGTGACATTGTGATTGAACAGATGTTTATCTCAGATACACCATTGAATAGCTGAGACAGCCAGAGTGTTTGCACATAGAACAACAGCATCTAATTCATGTTTTCTGTAACATCAAATTGTGAAACTGTCTACAGTGATGTACTTTTGTGATATCACAAAAAATAAAACTGCAAACCCACATATATGCCTTTGCCCAGACATGAAACCGACAGCAGAAATTGAAATGATGATCTTTTTTTGCAAATGCCTGCTGCATTCAAAATCTCAGACCCACATTAGGGCACAGAAAAACATTGCAGAGTAGACATGTAGAGCACACAACCTGCAGAGAAACAACAGGAAGATACCATATGCAACAAGAAGTGGTTAATACCCAGAACAAATACACTGGCAGAAAGAGCATATCAAATATGACGCCCAAATATTTGAAGATGTGGCAGCATCACACAGAAACCCTGCAAACATTTTCCACGGGAAAATGACAGTCAGAATGAACACCGGAAGGCATAGACGCAAATATTGTGGTAGCACCAGTATTAGTGTGGGAGGCAGACCTGAAGGTATTTTACTATTTAATATTCCTTTTTCTGGAGTTCCTTCATAAAACAGAGCACAGAAATAAACACTAAGATTTTTTTTAATGAAGAAAACATTTTTTTTAAATGGAGAACATTATGCTAGAAAAGTTCAAAGGAAGATATCTTTTCTTGCAGATGCCTTCTGCAACCATGATCTTGGACCCACATTAGCGCATAGAAAACATTGCAGAGTAGACATACAGAATACAGAGCCCGCAACTTGCAAAAAAACAACAGGAAGATGCCATATGCCCAAATAAGTGGATGATACCCAGAACAGGTATGCTGGCAAATATAGTCCATCAAAGAGTGACATCCAAGTATTTGATGTGGTAGCATCAAACCAACCCTGCGGAAGTTGTCCACATAGGAAAACGACAGTCAGACTGAGCACCCAAAGACGTAGATGGATACCTGGAGTTATTTATTATTCTAATTCCTGGAATATTAAATTACAATTGCATTTAATCTATGTAAGCATATCGAGTATCATCAATGGGGCAGAACAAAAACTCTCACAACAAGATAAACCAGTTGAATGGACCCTAAAGAATGATATAGTTAAATCTATTATCAGACGAGGAATCTATGATAAGCAACAACAACTTTTGGGATTGAATAAAATTTCCAAAGAAATGTAAGATGAAACAGCTGTGGGTCAAAAGCATGGCAAGCTTACCTTAAAGGAACAATTCTTTGGCTTAAAGATGACTGGCAGGGAAACCATGTCCATACACATAACCACTTGAAAGCACTAATGCAACAGCTAGCTGAATAGGCATCAAGGTTGAGGAAGATGATGCTAAAACAGTGTTACTGAATAGTCTGCCCACAAATTACAACAACACTGTTCACTCAGCTAAATCCACTCTCAGTCCTTAGAGACCATGATCTCAACCCTCATGGAAGAAGAAAAACAAGTACTTTCATCTGAAAAGGAGGCTGGAGAAAAGGTCTTTTTCAATAAAAATAAGACAGGTAAAAAATTTAGCAACAGTGAAGACAGCATCACTAAGAAGGACAAAAAATGCTTATGCCGTAGACAATGAGGCCACATGGTGTGGAAATGCAAAATATAAGCATATGATGTACACAAAATAAAGTCACCAAAAAGGAGAGTTGCAATATGAATTGGAACTCAAGTGATGAAGTCTTGTATGACAATGAATCTAAAGCAGACATTGTTTTAAATCTTGATCAATAACTTCACTCAACCTCCAAAGAGTACTAAAGATCAGTGTTCCACCAAGTTTCCGAGACACAGGAGCAGGGAAATGCACATTGGGGACGTGTAGTCACCCCCAAATTTTGGGGTATTTTGGGGGGTGGGGGGGGAGGGGGTCCCTAGCATAGGGGTGGCGTCTCTAAAATTATTAAAAAATAAAAAATAAAAATATGAATTCAAACATATGAACATATCAATTCCTTATCTCATCAAAATTTACATACTTAATTGAAATTCATCATTGTGCAATATAAACATGATATTCAATTCGTGAATTGTGATGGCTATGCTAAAAACTAAAAAATATGCTAAATTATTAAATATGGCTATGTTAAATAATTTCTTAATTATATAAATTATTTACTAAATAGATAATTAACTAATATAATCTATTAACTATATAAATTATTAAGTTTTAACTAATATGAAAAGACTGCATTTGAATTTGAATTTTAATATATAATATGTCAAATAAAATTTAAAAATAGTATTTTACCTTTGCTCGTCGACCATGAGTGACATCGTGAGAGGGAAAGTCCCAACCCAATGCTGAAACCTGGAGAACCGAGCTACATTCCAGCATGCAGATAAATGTAAAATTGAAAGAATAAAATACAGAACGGTCCTGTAGCCACATCCTCGGCGTATGCAGCCGCAGCGAATGGTATGCAGAAGATGTATGCAGCAAATCGCGTTTGTAGAGATCAGGCGCATGGGCTGTATCCAGAGGATGCGCAGGTGAACAAGTTCGATTGGCGGCATACAGAGGACATGCCAAGGTTGGAACTCACAGCAACGGGTGCAGACCAACAACATCAAACCTGAAACAAACCCTAAATGACCCTTTAGGATTTACATAGGTCCATGGGCCAGAGAGAGATGTTTTCCATGGCTGCCAGTGCTCACAGGCCTGTCCAAACTCTAGAGAAAGATGTTGTCCACAGGCTAGTGCTCATGGGCCAGTTCTCATGGGTCACAGTGCTCATGGAGCCCCCCATTTTTGGGAGGGGGCGTGTAGAATCCCTCCAATCAAGGAAACTTCAAAAGCTGTGTTTCCACATGTTTCTGAGGAAAGGGGGCACAAAGAAACGTTTCGCATGGAGCCTCCCAGCCCCCAGGGCGTGGGAAACGCAGGGGGCAAGCCCCCAACCCTGGGAGACGCGTCCCCTTTGAACATTGCTAAAGATGGGATGCCTAGTTGATTGATTGGCTAGGAGAGTCCAACCTAATTCTACCTTCAAAGAAAGAGGGTGATGCCAATCTTTGATAAAGGTAACATATGTTTTTGATGAGTCCAGCAGAGATCTAACTTCAGAATGAGGGTTATGCCAGTAACGTGGAGCACCAAGAAAAGTCCCAAATGAGAAGCATCACATTGCTGAAGATGGAACAAGAACATTATACAAATTTGTAGTCGTTGCTTAGTTGTGGAGACTTGAAACTAGTCTCAAAAGTGGTGTTATGAATTGTTTGGCTAGATATTTGAATATTATAATTTCTGCATTAAGGTGGGAATTTTGAGTAATAACATCCCAATGATAATATTGGGAGTAAAGTCACATTAGTGCAACTGATATTAGCTATTAAAGTGTCTAAATAATTAGGAGAAGTTTGTAGCCCAAGTACCAACCACATGAATAAAAGAATATGGAGATCTACCTTCAGAATGAGGATCATGCCAGTCATATGGAGTGCCAAAGAAAAGTCCCAAATGAGGAGAGTTGCATCGATAAAGACAGCAAGAACATTTTATAAATTTTGTAGTCATTCCTTATTTATTGAAACTAATTTCAAGGGTTTTATTATGAATTTGTATTCAAGGGTGCTAGTTATTTGAATATTATCATTTCTGTGTTTAGGTGGGGTGATGGAGCATTAACATTCTAATGATAACATTGGACTCAAACCAATAAAGTCACATAATATGACCTAATAATACATAATATAGTATCATTAAAGTCTAGATAGTTAGGGAAAGTCAGTAACCCAAGTACTGACCACACAAATAAAAGTATATCAAATTTAGTGTATCATGGACTCCAATTAATAAAAAAATGATATTACATACATCTCCCATTGCATGTGTACCTAAAATCAGAATACAAAAGTCAGTCATTTAGCGCAATCTACACAAAAAGGTGTTTAAGGGTTATCCTCAGAGGTTAGCCTAACAAAGCCCTTAAAGCTATTCACATTTAGTAGCATATATGCATGATAAATTCTTACAAAT
The DNA here is from genome assembly GCA_001517045.1 of Pseudotsuga menziesii. Taxonomy (NCBI): domain Eukaryota; kingdom Viridiplantae; phylum Streptophyta; class Pinopsida; order Pinales; family Pinaceae; genus Pseudotsuga; species Pseudotsuga menziesii. The sequence goes on along the minus strand of LPNX010540798.1, from coordinate 125,810 downwards.
CTGCAACTTCAATTACTTACAGACACATGCAACTGCAACTGCATCCACAGGGGAATACTCAAAATCTTGTGCCTAACTTTAACTGGGAAAAATCATGGATGTTATCCTTAACAAGCTGTCAGCATGTACAGAAATGTTTTTCTTGGAGTTCCAAATGTCATTAGTGGTTCATAATATTTTTTGCAAAGCACCTGCCACCAAAAAATAGAACAGGACCAGTTAGTACCCTGTTGGTAAACTAAAAAGTTAAAACTAAACATTTTTCTTGTTCAGGAATCAGAATTGAATGCATGCTTCAATTAAATAAAAAATAAAGGATGACAGACAATACCAAATCACAATAGGAGCCAATGTGAGTATTCTAAAACAGTAAGGTTAATATGTAATAACCATCGTAAAATATGAACACTAAATCATAAACCCATTACCTGAGTGAAACCCTTTTAGAAACTAAAAAGTAGACTGAATAAAGTAATATACTTTATTGTTTATCATATCACAAGAGTGTTGTGTTAATGTTTGGGAGCTTTAACAAACCCCCATCCCTATGTTGCAGGAAACGTCTAGCAAACCTCCATACCGGTAACCCAAAACTCCACAAAACGCTGAAACGGGTATGGTACAGCCGGCAGCGTTTCGGGTAACTTTCGGGCTGTGCGGGCCACGTTTCGCAACTTAATTCAGCTCGTGTGGGCCCATACAGGCAGGAAAGAGGGCCACGGGTGCCTCAATTTGGCCCGAAATTTGGTTTTTTCCGATTTTTTAATAAAACAATTATTTTTAAAAAGAATTTACTTAAATTTATTTTTGTTTGAGAAAAGAAACATCTAGAAGCAACGTGAAACCTAACTGCTGATTATTTCCTATAAGAGAGCGAATTGGTTCACTCATTCCTCACACAATCTTTTGCATCAAGTAATCAATGATTATCAACATGGTTTTCCTTCTAAAATATCATTTGTGTGTCGTTTTTTTTGCAAGACAATGTGTTTTTTTAATATATATATACGTCGTTTCCCCTGGCATTTCCATTTTTGGAGGGTCACATTTCCTGCCATACCCATTTCGGGAACTTCCAGACGTTTCCCCGTTTCGTGCAACTTAGCCCCATCCTAATGAAATTTGTAAATTAGCTCCTCAGTAAGCCCAGATTATAAAGCTGGCCATCCTTTTTTTATCACAGTCATCCTCCTCATTGTCAATCTGTTAGATTTCTTAAACGAACCAACCAAGAGAAGACACAATATGAAACTTATGGACCCTAGGAATTAAGTCAAAACCCATCTTTCACAAAGAAGTCAAACTACAGCTATAAAAAACGACAAGATGACAACATTTTGAAGACTACATATTGGTATGTTTCCATCCACCAAGACATCTGGGTAACCAGTCAAAATACTCATTGCTTCTCTAGGAAAGCCACCTGAGGACTTGTCATGTCTTCCATGTTTGTTGTCCAATGAACAAAATACTACATGTGGCTTTTCTCCTTCAAAAGATCCAAAACCAGCCATTTGTGCCCCATTAGGTTGTCATCACTCGTGTTGAAGATAGAATTTATCTAGAGAACCATCCATATTGATTAAAACTCCTTCTAAAGATCCTCATGTCAAAAGGTTGTGTCTAAGAGACAACCTTTTAGGCAACCAATCAAAACAACTGGTCATCACCAATTTAACCACCCTTTTCTTCTTCCTTAGAATCATGAATGGAGGCATGACCTCGTCCAGCCTTCTTCTTTGTCTTTCTTTTAGGTAAGCCAACAAAACAAACCCTACAATTCTGGGCAACATCACTTGGCCTCCAACAATAATAGCATGCTCTTTCATTATTTGTGTTAAACTTCCCTTTCTTCCTTTTATTACAGATTCTACCTTTTGAAAAAAGAGCATGATCCATTGTTTCATCTTCATCTTTACTCATCGTTCTTTCTTCTGCAACAAGGGTTCAAATAAAAAATTTCAGAGTATGTGAAGATAGTTGGCTCAGTATAAAAACTATATTACCATATTTAGAGGCAAACTCTTTAACAATGCAACATTTGCTTGGATTCATAGGTTGCACAGTGTGTAGTTACTGTGCCTTAGCTACAAGCTTCAGGTCTTTGCATGGTTACTTATCTACCAAGCGTTGCCAACTAAAGCTCTCTTGGCTAAAAGTGGGCTCACAGATAATTTGTGTTTAGTTTGTGACCGTCATAAGATGGTGGAAGCACATTCTTTGTGATTGTAAGTTTTCCAAAGAGTGTTGGCAGAATCTCCAGGATCATCATTCAGCATTCTTTCAGGAGAGAATTTATTGGTGAGCAACATTGTTTTGGGGATCCCCACTTTCTTAGGATTTGGAATTGCCAAAAAGTCACCACATTGTTCAGTATTTGGAGGTTAAGATGCAAGTACATGTTTGCCAATGAGGTTAGTTTGACTCGAGCCTTTCGTCATGTCTAGCGGAAAGAGGTATGTATGCAACTACTAGCTAAAGGTTATCTATTGATCAGAGTTGCTAAGAAGCTTGGCGCTCCAACCTATTCTACTTATATTATTGCTTTCGTAGCACACCAGAAGACGATATGAAATAGCTTTGTATATACCCTTCCATCTTTATTTGCTTTTCTGAAAATATCTTATGAATCAAAAATGTATTTTTCCAAGAAAAAACAATACAACCTTTGCATCTTTCCCCTCTACTTAGACTTGAACTTCTATTAGCCATGATAACAACAATCTCAAATTGTTTACATGATCTAACATATTTTCATTATTTGACATTTTCAAATCAAAGAGTTGTTTCAACAAAAGAAAATTTTGTTTTGTGCCTTTGCAACCAAATAATTTTTCCAATGACTCCCAAACCACTCTGCAAGCTTTCGCTAGGAGCACCAAACAACCGACCACATTTTCTCACTGAACGCCATTGTCAAGGAGGCTTGATATCGTTCTTCGAATGACTTGTTGTTTTGAGGACTTTCAAAAAGTCTTTGACACGGTACCTGTTAACTTTTGGGGCTACTCCAAAAGTGTTTACACAATGCTTGGTGGTGCTTCATGTGATAGGGGGTGCATGGTGTATGGATGACCCTTATTTATTCCATGAAGGACACACATGTGAGGAGGCTTGCTCATTGATTGTTAGACCTCATGTGGGTGCTTATGTGGCTTTCTTCCTTGGAGCATTAGAGACCTAGATAGCATGATGATATCCTTCATGGTGCGCACATGGAGAATGGGTGGATTTGCTTGGAGGCGACTTGCCTTGGAGGAGGCACATCAACATCCTAGAGGAGGTGTTGAGCCCTATAGATGGCATGGACACACTCGGTTGTTTGCATGGAGGCTTGTGCTTGACTCGAGGATGCTTGGGTTGATGAATTGATCATATTAATGTTGTGGACCTAGAGGAGCACATGGCATAGGAGGAGAGTTGGAGTTTCGGAGGCTTGTGGAGGCGGAGCATTGTACCTTACATGAGGATTGTTCAACCTTGAAGCCTTGCTTGTTGGATATCTTCACCTTGGAATTTGAAGTGTCACTTGTAGAGGTAGCATTTCACCTGAGGAGCTACCTTCTTGTGGATAGGTTGCTTGTAGTGGATTAAGACCACTCCATATTGTTGAACTCACTTACCTCTCATATAAATAGAGGAAGGAAAGAATTTAATCTTACATTCATTCACCCATCACTTGTATTAGAGATGTGAGGAGTGGAGTACACTACTTCCTCTCTCTTGTGTACTTCTCTTTGTATTATCTGTCTTTGTCTTGGTGTGCTAGTATTCTTGGAGAAGCTCAAGGAATATTCTAGGGTTAGGTTTTCATCCTAAGGAGGAAAAGAAGGTAGGGTTTGTCATAAAACCTAGAGGTATAAAGATAGCATTGTATTGTGTAGCTCTTGTGAGAGAAAAAGGCTAGGGTTTTGAAAATCCTAGTGCTACTTGTTATGCTTGTAGAGGAGAGAGAGGTGTTTTGCCTTAGCCAAAGAGTACTTTCCAATGATGATGCTAGCTTGTTGAGGATTCTTGGTGGAATAAACAGCTTGGTTAGGAGCGATTCCTAGCTAGGAGTTGGTGGCTAAGATTTTCTTGGTTTCCCTAGCTAGGATTTCGACAGGTTGAAATTGTACAAGCTTGTGAGAAGTTGTATGTACATGTACTTCATCTCTTATATATAAATGAGGTGTTTCAGCTGTCCAATAATTGTGTGCTTGCAGCTTTGATTTTTAGCTTGTATTGTCTTCTTGATGGGTAATTTCCAACACTTGTTGTTCATGACTGATTCAACATAACATAGGGCTGAAATTGTTAGGTGATTTAACATTTATCTTGAAGATAAGGGGGCATATTTATTACAGATATGTTACATGCACGGAAAAAACTGCTCTAAGGGTTGTAACTTGTTGCACTTGAGCACACTTGTTTGGTATCTTTACTGTTCAGCTGCTTACTGATTTGTACAGATGTTTGCTACTGTAATTATATATTTCAGATCGGCCCTAAGTCTGCAAGCCTTGAAGGTTTAGATCCAAGACATCTCTATTTACAGGTTAAGTTTCAGATTTCCATTAACTGCCCTAGATCCAAAATTTCTACATGGTACCAGAGCTATTTTGACTGAGTTTGTTCTCTTGGTGAAAAGGGAGTTCGATATTTCAGCCTTGCTGTACTTGGGAGTGGTACTTGACCTAGCACAGGTGATTGGATGTGAAACCTTCAGATGATTGGGGGAAGCGTTGGAACCCTAGAAAGGTTATTCTTCTTGATTTATTGCTGAAATCTTCCCTTGAGGTGTGCTTCAGTTTTCTAGGATGATGACTCAAATTTAGAGAGTGTGACAAGTTGGATGGTGCCTCCCAATTTCATATCTTGGAAGCTCATGTTACAAATGTTTATGGAGGAATCCGAGATTTGGAGCATGTTGAAAAGAGATAACAAAACCTACAGATCCAACAAAGCTGGCCACCCATAACAAGGAGGCCAAGGCAAAGTGAATCTTCTTGATTTGGCGAAGGATCGCTCCATCCCTCACATTGCAACCACGACGAACAGTAAGAAGATTTTCGATGCTTTTGTTGGTTTATTTCAAAGCACTTGTGTTTTTTGACAGATGCTCTTGCAAAACAAGCTTTCAGCCACCTAAACGAGCAAGACAAATACAGTGGTGAGCTTTCTAGCTAGGATCACAAAGTTGAAAGATCAATTGGGTGCCTTAGGGACGAAAATGGAGGATAAGGAGTTGGTGTCAATTGCTTTGAATGGACTTGTTGCTTCTTGGAGACCTTTTGTCCAAGTTGTTTGTACTTGTGAAACGTTTCCTACCCTCACAAAGCTTTGGGATGACCTTGTGCAAGAAGAGATCAGCTTGGAGTCCTATTTGGCATGGCAAGAGGAACTAAAAGAAGTAGCCATCGTTGGGAAGATGAAGAAGGGAAGAAAGGGAACAAAAAGGGTGAGAAGGAAGGTTCAGGAAAGAAGGATTTGAGTAAGGTGAGATGTTTTAAACATCTCCAAATGGAACATTATGCCAGCCAGTGTCCACAGAAGAAAGGGAAGGCCAAGCAGCAGAGACAGGTGGCAATGAGTGCAAGTATTGTAGCAAGAGTGGATTCCATGCAAGAACAGAACTAAGACTAATATGATTCAACAAGAGCTAATCTATATGCCTGCACTGAAATTAGATGAAATTTACAATGCTGCTTGATCCATAAAATGGATCCCCTTTCACTTCTCAAAGGAAAAATGCCATGTGATAGGTATTGGCTCTATGACAGAAGCGGGGTCTGCAGAAGGTGAACAACACAAACCTGATGTAATCTACTATGTCGGCATATTCAACCTTCCAGATGGAAGGGAGTCTCACCCAAGGCACATATGATAGTTTCCATGTGAATAATGTGCAAAGATCAAAGATTTATTGGGGGTATGTAATCCATTACTTATCCCTTAATCACATTTGTTCAAACTAACAAAACTAACAACAAGCATAGTAAAGACAACAAGCATACAAATCATCTTGATACATCACAAACAAATATACATGAACAAAAATGTTCTCCACTGTAATATAAAATTAAGCATTACATAACAAAGGGAAAAATCCATAACAGAGAATAAGTTCCCCATGAGCTCCAGCAACCACTAACTCAGATATCTAATCATCCTTAGGGTTATGGTATATTATATTGTATTATTATTACTATTCACATTCATAATATGAAGAGACATAGGTGAATAGGAAGAGCCATCATGGAGTCCAAGAGACCTCTTGAAAGATGAAACCAGGGGTCATATCTCAATGTATTTACTATTTATACATGATTTAAATTAATGAAATGCAATCCACACTTAGATGTATTCAGGCTTAGCCTAACAGTGGTATCAGATCCCTATAGTTCTTAGGGCCTGAATGAAGCTATAGTAGTTTTCCATAGCATGTTATCCATGAGAATTTTATTCTAAAGGGTCATTGCACAGAGTAGCGAGTTCTTTCTCTTGCTGGGCAAATTCCTTCACAAGGTCGTCATCCCTTTCAATTGCTAGTAAATCACTGTCATAGGATGCAATACTATTGCTAGAGATTGATGATTGTCCTTCCAGAGTTGTTGCACTTATTCGGGGGTTTCTAAATTGGTTGGCAAAATGTTTATTGACAGTTAGGAAAATTTCCTCTTGCTGGGAGTTTTTATTTATTGTGGGGCTTTTCTCCCATTCCCTGAGATGTTTTCTCATTGTTGGAGTGTTCGGCTCATTGCATGGGTGTCTTTCTCATTGCCTAGGGTGATTTTCTCTTGGTTGGGCATGTTTCCCTTGAACCTAAGTCCCTCATACTCAGCTTCCTGAGTGGAATCGCTACCCACAGGCACATAATTTGTTTTTATTCTTTTCTAAGATAATAATAATGCTATTTGATCGCCTATAGATGACACTTCACATTGCTAACTAAGTAATCGATATCTTGGTCCCTCTGTTAGTAATTAATAATGACTGTTGGCTTACACATTGGGGAAAACTGTTTTTTGGATCGTGAGTTGCTTCATTGAAGTTGGGGATCATTGTATGGGAATTCACATGATGTTCAATCAGTCTTTGATGATATTCAAATCATTGTTCTACAATTGACCATTCACATATATCATTGTTGGGGTAAATTTGGTAGAGAAGAAAGCTTTTCTCTTCTGTAATCTAGTTTATGCTGGAAAGTGTTACGCAAGGTTCATATAGAGCTTTGCATCTCTTATTTTTGAACCATTGATAGTATTGGATCCTTTTCTCTTGGTAAAACTGCAAAGAATTAATTAATTTGTTGTTGGTGGGTAATAAAGATTGTTGAAGTATTATGAAGCAAAATGTTGTATAGGTAGCAATGTTATCAAAACCGAACCGGTGGTCAAACCGGCCGACCCTGGGAACCGAAACCGGACAAAAACCGGGAAACAAACCGGATCAAAAAACCGGGAAACAAACCGGATCAAAAAACCGGTTGAGCAAACATACATAAAACATTCATATTTTCAAAAAATACATATATGTCCATGTGCATCCATGTGAATTCAAACCATTATAAACAAATATGTCAAGTTTCTCAAGTATATAGCAAGTAAGAGCATATAAAACCAAAAAAACATCGATTGCAAATACATAACTAAAGAAAAGTACATCAACAAAGAGGTTATAAATGGCCTCTAAAGTCAAAATATAAGCATATGACTACAGTCTAGACTCTAGAATCTACAATCTAATGATTCTAATCATATATCATAATTATCTGAGTCCTCATGCTCAGACTTAGAGTCATCATCTACATCCTCAACAAAATCATGGCTTGACTCCCCTATAGGCCTGAAGGCATTTTTCTAACTGCAACATCAATGTTCACATCCTCTTGCTATGGAAGAGGGCCCAAGTCCATTCACAATTAAATGTGATTGATATGGAGGGTGGGAGCCTCCTTTTATAACATTAGAAGGGTCGTGGGTCAATTAAACAGCTCACACGTGGACCCTATATTTTATTTTATTGAAAGAATTTGAAATTAGCTATTTTTGGGGGTTCTTGGCGTTTTTGTACAGAACCGGCCGGTTTTGTTCTGAACCGAACGGTTTGGAGAAACCAGGTGGTTTTGTACGGAACCGGGCGGTTCATCCTTGAAACCAGCCAATTTCGTATGGAACCAGCCAAAAACGGTTTGAGTGCATGATTTGACTCGGTGAAGCTTGTAAACCAGTCAAACCGAGGGTTTTTTTCCAAACCGGTTGGGTTTTGATAACATTGATAGGTAGATAGCTTAGAACTAGCAAATGCTTCAGTATCGACGGGGAGATAGCATTGTTGTAAATGGGAACGCCCACTATGTTGTTTATGAAGAGGCAAGGTTGGGTTCATGCCAAGTAGATTTATTGTTGGTTGACATCACACAGTGGTTTTGGCCTACGTTGCAGGGGAGCGCCCTCCCCCCACATCCACTATGTTGTTTATGAAGAAGCAAGGTTGGGTTCATGCCAAGTAGATTTATTGTTGGTTGACATCACAAACAGTGGTTTTGGCCTACGTTGTGGGGGAGCGCCCTCCCACCCCTCGCCCCTGCTCCCGAAGCTCGCTTCTAGGCAGTTCAATGCCAAAGCACCCTTAAAGCACACTCTACTTTCACTTCGAATCAGCATCGTTTTACGAAAGCATGCTCCTATGGATTATAAAATCGCTCCTTGCCTCTATTTAGGAGCGATGAGGAAGCAATCAGTAGCAAACACTCCTTGATTTCTCCCTCATCACTCTTGGGCGCTCTATTAAACACTCCATGATCACTTCCTCATCGCTCTCGGGTGCTCTATTAAACGCTCTGTGATCGCTCTTGTTGCTCTCAAGGGTGCTCCGAGTCTAACCCACAGATTGAAGAGGGGAGGCCGATTTTTCTCTTTTGGGGGGGGAGTTTGCTTGGGCTACAAAGCACTCCCCCACTTCATTTATCTTCATTGTTTCCATTGCATTCATCTTTGCAAGGGTTTGTGGAGCTTGGCATGCATTTGGAGATTTGGTCGGGAGCTTGGAGAATAAGAAGGGAGAGCACCTCCCCACTTCATTTATCTTCATTGTTTCCATTCTGTTCATCTTTGCAAGGGTTTGTGCAGCTTGGAGTGCATTTGGAGATTTGGTGAGGAGCTTGGAGAGTAAGAAGCGAAATTGAAGGGTGGCATTTGTGAGAGCTTGAAGGGGAGATTTAAGGTTGCCATAGGGTTCAACCACCATTTGAGAGCCAAAGAGGTAGGCTCTAAACTCATTCTTGTTCGTTTTCCATATAAACTTGTACTTTTTTATGGCTTGAATTCTTGTATGTTTTTTTCTCCTACTCTTTCTCATTCCTTCTCCCACATTCCATTGTAGGCAAAGGGTTATTCTCTGAATCTCTACAAGCATGATGGGTATGTCAATGTAGTTTGTCCTTTTGGTTCCATTGTTTATTATGATGGTGTTGATTGGAAACCAGAGGAGAAATGATGAAGAGGATGAAGAAGTCGGTAGTGGCACATATGATGGAGAGGAGGAGGAAAAGAAACCAAAGAGAATCAAACGCCCTTGTGGAAAATTGGAAATATGCCGCAAAGCTTGGAGGAGGGAGAGGGGGTGGAACCACAAAATTTACATGCCCCCATTGTAGAATAACTTACACATGTTCATATACTCGTGTGAGGAAGCATTTATCTGGGTTGCGTCATGAGATGAAAATAAGACTATAGGAGTCAAAACCTCTATGGAAGTGCCAACAAAAGACAAAACCAAATACAAGAGGGAAGAGGAGGAAACACAATACATATCCAAAAAAACAAAGGTTGAACATGAGACCTCAAGCTCACATACCATTCAGTGCTCGATCTCCATTCACCCATGGTAGCGGATTCTCTGACACGCATTCAGGGCATAGAACAATATCAGATTTCCTTGACCAAGGTGGTAGGGATGATGTGAATGCAAAAGTGTTATGGTTTCTCTATGCATGTGGCATACCATTCAATGTTCTTCGCTCCCCCTATTGGCATGAAATGGTAGAATCCATCCGTATTGCCCCTAAGGATACAAGAGCCCCGGGTACGACAAAACTAGAGTCGTGGGACTTGACAAGGAAAAAGCCAATATCCAAAATGCTTTGGGGCAATTCACAAATGCTTGGAATGAATATGGGGTGTCCATTGTGTTTGATGGTTGGACAAATGTAAAGTTAAAGCCATTAATAAAAATTCTTGGGGTGTCTGTTGGCGGTGCAATCTTCCTTTCATCCCATGACTACTCAAATTGGTTCAAGACCGGCATCAATATTGCGGAAGCCTTAATTAAAACCATTGAATCTATTGGACCATACAATGTCATCCAAGTCACTACCGATAATGTTGTTAATTATAAGGCAGCGAGAGCAATCATTGAGGATAGATACCCCAACATATTTTGGTTCAGGTGTTTGGTTCACACATTGAACCTTTTGATGCATGACATTATCAGGATGAAGGACCATCATTATAGATGGATTGGTTCATTGTACAAGAAAGGCCAGCACATGATAAGATTTATTACCAATAGCAGTAATGCCCACCACATTTTCCGCAATCACTCAAGGTTGGAGAAAAGAATAGATTTGCTAGCTATTACCTCATCTTTAGGAACCTTTCGAAGGTAAGAGAGGAATTGGCTAGTATGGTATCTAGTTAATCATGTCAAATTTTGAAAGATAGGACTACATCTGCATCTGGCATGATTGATTTTCAGGAGGTGGAGGACACCATTTTTTATGGTTAATTTTGGGTAAGTTTCAAGTATGTGTTGCAATTCACGAAGCCCATTTATGACATGATTCATTCAGTTTGCTAAAACTAATCAACTGGTAATTGGGGAGGTGTATGGGAAAATGGATAGCATGTTAGGCCACATAAAAGATATTGTTGAGCCAAAAGATGCCATCTTTTATGATCATATTCACAAGCATGTCGTCAAAAGGTGGGATAATCTTACTGTTCCATTCCATGCCTTAGCCTACATCCTTACACCAAAATATTGTTCTCCATCCTGGTTGGCCAAACTAGCACCTGGGGGTGGGGTCGAGAAAAATCCCCACACTGATCTAGAGGTACAAAATGGGTACATGCTAGCATTAGACAAGTTGGTCCTTGATGAAGAGGAGTGTGCCATATCGAGTGTTGAATTGATCAAATACCTTAGTCAACATGGGGTGTTTGCTAATTTGCATGCAAACAAGGATCGAGATAGGTTGTCTCCTATCGAGTGGTGGAACATGTATGGCTTTGCGACCACACAATTGCATAAATTGGCCACACATGTGGTTAATAGTTCTTCTACAGAGAGGTGTTGGAGCACCTATAGCTACATCCCCGATGTGAAAAGAAACAACCTTAATGAAAACCAGGTAGAAAGCTTGGTTTTTGTACACTAGAACTTGAGGTTGTTGTCTCACTATTGTGAGCGGGCCAAAAGTGATAGAACATATATCACTTGGGACAACCCAAAGAAGAAGAATTTGGAGGATGGGGCCATGGCTTTAGAGCGCTTAGAGGCTGAACTTTTGGGCGATGATGATGGTCATTGTGCAGCAACAATAGCAATAGAGATGCCACCCCCCTCCAGTGGCAGTGTTCCAATCCTAGACACACCAACTTTTCCTCTAGCTTCACAACATCCATCATTACATGGGGGTTGTGTAGCTGTTGGACGTGGTTCACGGCCACTTCCACCTACTCATGATGAGGAGACTCCTACTGGCAATGCTCATGGATAACAAGAAAAGAAATTAGAAGTTTCTCATGGCAAGACAAAATATTCGTACTTGTCTTTTGCTAGTTTTTCAGTACTTTGCGAATTGTAACTATTGACTCTTTAATATTTCTTATTGTCTATTTTGAAAACATTATATGACAATTTAAGTTTGATGTTTGAAGTTAAACCTACCTTTGAAGTTCATTGCTTGAAACTTTTCACTATTGACTACATAATAGCATATTATAATTGTTTGGTAATTACTAATGAATATGTGCTTTGTGAATCATTTCATTTCGTGGTTGATCATTTGATGTTATCTGTTATAGTTTGGTTACAAGACTTGTGAGTTTGAGGAGTCATGACAAATGGTATATATTGAAAATGGTTGATGTTATGGTTGATCATTTGATGATAATGATACAAGTTATAGATTATAACTACTAGATGATTGATGTTATATACTTTAATCCGTGTTTTTATGCTTTTTGTAACTAATTCAACATTCTACATGGTTTTGTTGACATATATGCATCAAAATATATAAAAATATATATTATATAAAAATCCTGAAAACGCTCCCACCTTGGAAGCTTTTGAAAATTTCGCTTTTTGCTTCGCCCTCGCTCCCCACTCCCAACAATGTAGGTTTTGGCTCTCAATGGGCACTCATCCAAACCTACACATACAAATAGAAGCATTTGAGCATAAATTGTCTCGTGTGCATATTGCCTAGAGGAAGGAGCCAAATAATCAATTTTGAGCAAGGGTTAAGAGAATACAATAACAATTCCACATAGTATTCTTTGTTATGTGAAGCAATGTTTTAAAATTCAGACTCATCCTTGGAATCAACTGAGGGCAACTCGAACTCGGACTTGAACTTGGCCATGACTCAAACCGATGTGAATTTAATGATCAGCTTGCTAAAAAATACATAAAATATTAAAATTTTAATGGAAAAAAATTAAGGAATCTAAGCCATAATCAACAAAGCTTTAAATGGCCTTTAGAATCCAAAACACAACATGCTACAAGGTACTATCCTACTACATATCACTGATCAACATGATCAATCATCAAACCTATCACCACTATTAGAAATGGGATCCTCAGCATGAGCTATAGGACCATCCTCTGGCATGTCTATTTTTTAGTAGGTCTATATTTCGCAAGTGTCGTGTAGTTGAAGAGTAGGGTGACATTTGGCATCTTGTGATGGTTTAGTTGACCTGTCTTCGATTCAGTGCAATTCAGTTAACTAGAATTCTGAAAACTACTATACTAAATTTTGGATGGGATGTGAAATTCTATTTTCATCATATGAAAATAGAATTTTATATTGTCATTCCAGGTTAGCTTGTGTCACTATCAAGCAAGTTGTATTTTACACCAAATAGTGCTATAATCTATAGGAATCCTACAAAGCAAGTTGACTCGACAATAAAGCAATTTCAAAGTCTTAGAGTTTAAGTTTTTAGGTCAAATTTTTAAAAAAATAGAACTTAAGTGTCAATTGTGCGCACTATCCAATCCCACATTGACTCGACCAAGTTAATTGGTTTCGTACCATGTCTAACTAGGTTGATTTAAGGACTAAGTCAATATAATCATCAGTCAACTTGGTCAACTCGACCGAGTCTAAGTCCCAGTTGATCGAGTATGAAAACACTAATGTGAAGCATTGTGATTGTTGGTGACTATTGGTGTTCTCGTGGATATGCACATAACAAGCTACATCCATATGTTGAAGCACACCCAACCTTGGCACTTTTGAAGAGGACTCAAACAATGACCTTGATTATGGATGAAGCATCATAAAGCACTCAAACTCGAAGATCGATTCAACTCCAAAATCAATAATAATTGCAACTTGCAAATATTTATTCTGTAAGTTTCCCTATTTTTGAAAAAAATTATAACCCCAACCCGGTTTCAGTTTCAGTCCATTGCATATGGTTTAATGCCCAAACCCCAGTATGCATGTTCATAAAAAATTAAAATTTTAACTTGAAAACTTGAAACACATGAGATAATTTCAACTTTTGCAAACTCAGAAATTTTCTAGCAGCTTAATTTTTCAATCTCAAGAATATTTCAGGCACCCATGAAATTTTTTAAACTCAGAACTTTGACCAAAATGGTCCAAGAAAACCCCAAATCAAAAACCTGTTTTCAGAGAGATTTAATTCTTTCTTCAGGAAAATTACAAAATTATAACAACAGTACTTATCTCAGTATTTTATCTTGAAATACGTGTCAAAGTCAATCTCAAAAATTGTTGTACGACCTCACAAAAATTCTGAATTTGCAATGCCTTGATTTCAGTGACTGTACAGTCTACACATGTGACTGTACTTGTTTCCTTTTTCCTCGAAAATCGTGCCAATGTATGGTCTGCACAGCATTAAATGGTGTACGATTTCACCTCGAAAAACATGTTTGTTGTACAATACTGTGTTGAATGTTTACCTCAAAATCTATGCCTGAAATTGACCTTGAAAATCGTGTTATATTGTCTGCATTAAATGCTGGTACGGCCTGCAATAAATGCTCCTTGTTGCCCCCTAAGTCAAACCTCGAGTCACGTGGCAGGAATCTTCAAGCCACTAGGTGTGACCTTGGGGGCAAGCTCGAGCCAAATGTTGTCACCCGATACTCATCTCCTTCGTCTAGGCTAACTCCTAGCGAAGCCAAGGGGGGTGGTCCCTAGTAAAAGAAAATCTATGGTTTTTAATCTACGAAAGAAAGATTAATTGTAGGAGTTAAACGTGAAATGGAATAAATTTTTAACAATGAGCTACTGCAAAAATGAATTATAATAACAACAACATTGATAATTCAAACACCATTCATGACAATATACGAAAATTGATTTAACCATAAAAATCCAGAAGACCAGTGCTAGTGAATATGGAGTGCTTGTGTTTAAGAGTTGTTGTTGTAGTCTTAGTGAAAGTATTGCAGTGTCTCGTTGGTAAGTTTTAATATTTATAAGATGAGTTGATTAAGGAGTGGGTTAATTTAGGGTTTGGCCCAATAAGGCAAGCTCTCTTGAAAGGTGCGCTAAAGCGGCTTTACCAAGTGTCCAATAGGGCGAGGCATAACCTGCTTGGAGTAGCCCCCTGACGGGGACAAGCTTGGCGTGATGCAGAGAGATGTCCCTCGTTAGAGGGAGGGATGAGTATGATATACAATTCTGGGGATGTAGCTGATGATGTGATAGAAGCAGGTGGCCTTTTACGGGCATGTATTACTAGTCTCTGTGATAACTAGAGAGAGTGACCAACTCATGATGATTTGAAAGTGACCATACTCGTGATGATTGGAGAAGAGTGATTATATTGTTGTATGCGTATCTAGTCGAGTATGCATATCCAATCAAGGTGTGTATCCACTTAGAGCTAGTATGTGTGTGTGCACTAGAGAGAGTGACCAGCTCATGATGACCAAAGAAGAGTGACCATACTTTTGTATGCATACCCAGTCGAGTATACGTATCCAGTGACCAGCTCATGATGACCGGAGAAGAGTGACCATACTTTTGTATGTGTACCCATTCCAGTATTGAGTTGTGTATCCAGTTAGAGCTAGTATGTGTGTGTGCACTGGAGAGAGTGACAAGCTCATGATGACTGGAGAGAGTGACCATACTCGTGATGACTAGAGAGAGTGACCATACTGTTGTATGCATATCCAATCGAGCTACATATCCAGTGAACCGAAGAGCGTGACCAGCTTATGAGGATTGGAGAGAGTGACCATACTTGCGATGACTGGAGAGAGTGACCATACTTGCGAGGGTTGGAGAGAGTGACCATACTTGCGATGACTGGAGAGAGTGACCATACTTGCGAGGATTGGAGAGAGTGACCATACCTGCAATGACTGGAGAGCGTGACCACACTTGCAATGACTAGAGAGAGTGACCATACTTGTGATGACTAGAGAGAATGACCATACTTTTGTATGTGTATCCAGTCGAGTATGCATATCCAACCGAGTATGTGTATCCAGTCGAGTATGCGTATACAACCGAGTATGTGTATCAAATCGAATATGTGTATCCAACCGAGTATGCATATCCAATCGAGTTGAGTATCGAGTTGGAGATGTGTAATGAGATAAAGTCCTGTAATGACGTAATGTGTGCTCCTGGCTTCTTGATGTGTTGCTACTATGGTGTCGCCGGATGTATGATCGTGATCAATGCATGGTTGAGATGATGGCTTGCTAGTGGTGAACTTCTAGTGATGTATAGATTCGAGAGATGTCAGAAGTCAATGGTCAGAGTACAGAGATGCAGCAGTAGTGATGATGATAGTGTGAAAAGAATACCTTCCTTGTTAAGAGGGAGTGTTGAAGAAAGTAACTTCGGAAGATATTCTTATTGTATTATTGTTGTACTTCCTTTGGAAGATATTCATATTGTATTTGATCATGTAAAGAACCCTACAAGAATAAATGTAAACCCCTCTTGTATGTCGGCTCAGAAGAATCTAGAAGTGGCATTAAATAAATATTATTTAATGTCCCCTTTGTGAAGTCGACCCAGTTAAGTTGAAAAGTCGGCCCCATAAGAAAAACGTCACCTACAGGACAAGTATAAATAGAGGGGCACACGTCTCATTTTGCACACATCACTCACTCAAGCAAGTTCACGAGAAAGAGAGAGTAAAGAACACGTTCGTTTGGGAGAAGAGTAGTTGCATTGAAGACATCTTATTCTTGGGGTTTCTTATCTTATCTATTCTCGGGATATTTGTGGAAGAGCTTTAGCTCTTCATTGTACTAGATTGACATTGTACTTACTAACGAATCTATACTGAAGAAGTTGTTGGGTTTTCTTCCTTTAAGGGTCTCCCAGAGGAGAAACTTGTGTGTCTCTTTTATGATGTGCTTGTCTTTCTTTTAGTGATCCTATTGCTTATTGTTGTGATATAGTAGAATTGTTAAAACATCTAATATAACTACTATTCAAGTGCAAATTCTAACACGGATGTCTTCAAATGCATTGGCAAGGTTACATTTACTCCACACACCAACTCAAATGGACTCCTTCCAGTAGCTTCCTTTTTGGTGATCCAATTAGTCCACAAAGAAAATTAAAACCGATTGTCCCAACACTTCTTATTGTCTCCCACTCTCTTCTTTATTGTTCTCATCAAATTGTTATTGTTGGAGTCAACCAACCCATTTCCTTGTGGATGATAATTTGAGGAATGTCCCAAAACAATGCCATAATCAAAGCAAAAGTTTCCAATTCAACAAACCTGAATACCTTGGCATTGTCAGTGGTGATTTTTGTTGTAATGCCAAACCTACTGGTGATTAATTCCTCCAAAAAATCAGGGACTGCTTTGGAGGTTGACCTCTTCGTAGGTATCAGCTCCATCTAGCTTGTGAAATAATATATCGTCATCATAATCCATCTAAAACCATTGCTAGAGTTTCCATGAAATTCTCCAACAAACCAAGCCCCCACTACTTAAAGGTGCTTCTACAACCATAGGCTGCAAAGATAAGGCGTCCAACTTTCATCTTCCTTCAAAGAGCTGATAGGATTGGCATAACTTGACAAAAGCATGAACATTAGCAAAAATTCTAGGCCAATAATATCAATCCCACAAATCTTGTGGACATTGCCCTGGACGCAAAATGTCCTCTGCATAACTAGTGTTACACGGAAACGTGTTTCCAAGGTCCGGAATCATGAATCCGTGACCCCGCAAGTTTTCGAGACCGGGAAATGTGAGTGGAAACATTTCCTTAACGTACCCAAATTTGGAAACGCTTGAAAACACAACCAAGGGATGTTTCCTCGAAATTGGGAAACATTTCCCGAGTTTCCTCCCGCAATCCAAAATCAAAAAGTGGTTGATTTTTTAATTGATTTTGGTCTTTATGAGTCTTACAATTAACCCTAGGAATGCTTTTTAGCATTTACCCAATGATTTCCATAGTCGTCGATTTCCATAATCCAATTTGGCATTTTCCCAACGCATTGTCTTGAGCAATGATGCTCATTTGTCATTTGACATGTTCTACTTATTTCTATTTTAGTTTGTCTTTTCTTTTAATCTTGATATATCAGACTTGAGTCTTTAACTTTAACTTTTAAGTCCCAAGACATTTAAAAATATGAATCTTGATTGAGATTTCACGGCTTTATGTTTTATTTCACTATACAAACTTCAATACATTTGTATTTTCAATTTTGTTTTTAATATTGATCAATTCTAATTTTAATTTGTAACTTATGTATGGTTGTAACTTGTAAGTTGTAACCTATATTTCGTTTTAGACTTATTTTAATTAGATAATCTATCATTTATGAATGGATTGTGATTTATGATGTTAGTGGCTTAGTGTTTACATGATGACAAGCATAATACATGATGTTAGTGGTTTATGTGTTTACATGATGACAAGCACAATACATGATGTTAGTGTCATTTGTTTGGTTACTATTAATCTTTGGAATCTTAAATTATAAATTATTAAAATTTCAATGAAATAAATTTGTAGTATTCTTGGTGGGGTCCCTTGTGTTGAAGACCTCAACATCCCCTTCAACATTTCCTAAAATTTGGGGGGTACTTCTGCATATGTCACTCTTGCATTTCCCCACTCTTGTGACCCCATGTCTCGAAAAATTGGGGGAACATTGCGCATAACCCACTATGCAACGTAGTCATAAGCTTCTTCGCCTTAGCAAGATCCACACATCTGAGCACCAATCCTTCCAGATTCCTCCAATCTAATATTTCTTGGATCAAACAATACTTTGTTGCCTTCGATCTCAACACCCTTCTTTTGTGATATGACAAGTGCTCTAGGCACGATATATTCTACAAATACCAAATGATGTCTTCATACCACTCATGTTGCAAGTCATCAAGCACCACTAAAGTCATCTCCATATCGTTTTAATCAGTGTTCCACGGGGACGCGTCCCGCAGGGTCGGGGACGCGTTTCCACGTTTCCTGCGTCCCGGGGACTTGGGGACTCCTAGGCGAAACTTTCCCTTTCCAANGTATTTACATTGCACAATCATTAATATACATCAAATGAATTATTATTTTTGATATTTTATTTTATTTTTATAATTTTAGAGACGTCTCCACGTCCCCCCCGGAATATCCCTAAACTTGGGGGTGGTCTCCACGCGTCCCGAATGTGCGTTTCCCCGCTCGCGCGTCCCCTCATCCCGGAAACTTGGGGGAACATTGGTTTTAATTTCAAGATCTAGCACTTTTTCATTTCCTTTTGTCAATATTCTAGCCAATCCTTGGCCTTACACTAATTTAGTTGGCTTGATTTCCAAGTCATACTCCTGGATTCTAGATATCCACTTTCCTCGAATGCCCAAACATTCTTGATGAGATAAGGTATCTTTTACGAATGGGTGAGGAACAAAGGCAACTATCTTGGATTAATCCACAAAATTTGTATCATCCTTCAATGCTTGGACCAAGGCATAAACTTGCTTCTCCATGATAGCATACTTCAATTCAACTCCTCTAAGTCCTTTGCTCATAAAAGCTATAAGTTACTCCAAATTCTACCCGTTTCTCGTAAGAGTACACCAGCGACTGTGTCTTATGAGGAAAAGGAAAATATCTAAAAATCTTTTGAATACTCAAGATTTACCAACACGAGTGTTGTTGTAATAACTTCCTTGATGTTCTAGAATACCCCTTTGCTTTATTCGCTCCATTTGAATTCTCAATCCTTCTTAAACATTCTTGAAATAGCCGTGGTGATTTCAACGAAGTCAACTACAAACCTTCCAGTGAAATTGATTCAACCAAAGAAAGGTTGCACAGCCTATTACCTAGAAGGAAATGGTGCCTATTGGATTCCTTCTATTCTTGTTGGACCAATTTTGATGTCTTCTTTAGATACAATGTGGCCAGGCAACTTTCAAAGTTTCATCCACTCCAAAGACTAATTTCTTGGGGTTCAAAGATATCACGCATCTTCGACATCTTTCAAAAGTTTGCCTAAGATAGTGAACATGTGCATTCCTTTCCTTAGAAAAAACAGTCAAATCATCTTGATAAACCATAATAATCTAACCCGTGATATCCTTGAATGCATAGTCTATAGCTCTCTTAAATTTGGATCCAACATTCAACAAACCAAATGGCATCTTAGGATATATAAATGTCCCCCAGTGTTACACACTAGAGCTGCTACAACATTCCAACGAGGCTAGAGCAAGGGGTCAAAAAAAATTATTGTATAGACATAAGTGAGTTTTATTGTATGGATATTTGGATTGGGGGGATGTGTAACCCCTACATTGGTCATGGCCAGCCACCTTGGTTTCACTCTCAAAAGTACTTGGCTTAGTGGCTTTGTTAACTACCCCTTCGATGTGTCGATTTCCCCACCATGCAGAGCTTTTAGCCCATGCGTTGGTGTTCTGGGGCTTTTGGTGGTGACCCCCTAGGCAACATGACCATCCTGATTTTATTTATGCAAAGGTGATTGTGTATTGTAAAGGGATGTTATCCCCTATTAGCAAACCTTCTGCACCCACTTGACCTATTTACAGCATTCAGAAACCCCTACTCTAGTGCTACTAGCCTTTGGCATAATCCTTTCAACAGATGAACCTACAAGCTCTGTAAGGGGGGCATTGAGGGACAAGCATCATTTTGGGTTTAGATGGGGCATGACGTCCACCCTTGGCTCACTTTGTCAAGTGAAGCCTTTTCTCAGCTTATTTTAGCTTATTTTTACTATTTGTATCTATTTTGGTGTAAAATTTCTTAATTGTGCAAAATTTACCCTAAAAATATTATTATTTTATTTTGAGGATTTTTAGGCTCAAAATTAAATATATGAGGATGAAATAGTATAAAATTATAAATAGACATCCTCCTCTCATTGTAAAATCATAAGAAGGGTTCTAATATGAAATTATTTCTTTTTCTCTTACTCATTGAGCCTTCTTGGTGATGCACACTTCTCTTGGGATGATCTTCTTTGCTTGACGGTGGATGGAGGAATGATCTAGGGCTACTTTCTTGCACATGATATGGTTGATGCTAGACTTGTTGGAATAACACATACACAAGTGTGACCTAAAGGCGTCTTCTTTGCTCATCTCTTGTTAAATGTTGGTGAATAATGTTACTATGTGGATTGAATGGTAGTTTTATTTTGCATTTTCTCTGAATTAGGGCCTTTTTACCAATATTCTATTAACTTTGTATGAAGAAAACGTCTTGCATAAGGGTTTCTTATTGATTTTGGGGCCTTGGACAACTCCATTTGCCTTAGTTAGGCTCACCTACCAAGCCCTAGAGGTTGCTAGGTGATGCCCTAGCTTGCAAGTGCTAGAGGAACATCTTAAAAGAGGGACATTAACCATAGATCTCTCAATGCCCTAGGGATTGAGACAATAATCATATTCCCTTCTCTTGTCATCTTTTTACTCCTAATTTCAGCATTTATTGTATTATAGTTTAACTGTATTTTACTATAGTTTGGCTGCAGTTTTTTGTCAAAACCCTAAAAATTATAAAATTCGTAACTCCAAAAATAATCGTGAGTTTAAATTTTGATCCTCCCTATAAATTCGCCCTAGTAGATTTATCCATGTATCTTGAAGGGCGTCCTCATTTTATGTATAAAAAAACCTAAAAATCATATATTGTCAAAAAAACCCTAAAAAGTTACATAAATTTAAAAACCTAAAAAATATGGGATTTGCTAAATCTGGCCCCCCCTCAATTTCGCCATAGTTGATTTGTCCATAGATCTAGAAGGGTGTCCTCATTCTTGGAGTTTCCTTGGAAAACAAGAAACCCATATATATCCCAAACCCTAGAATGTGTTTTCCTTCTTAGGCCTCCTAGAGCCTCGCCTTGCCCTGCTTGTCCATCTCCTCCTGAGGGCACACTTTTCTGAGGCATCCCTTGGGCTGTGTGAAATTCAATGGTAAATACGGAATTGTGCTAGAAATCATTCATATTTGTTATCTTGGGCAAGTACTTGTTTGAATTAACTCCTCGGTAGATCAAGTTGCCTTTTTAATTCATTGATTGACTCCATATAAGGCATTGATTTATGATATAAAGGTTCTAGATAGGTATCTGCTTATTGGTGTTTGCAGGTATCTCAAGAGGGCTCTCCCCTGAGTTCAAGAGTTACCTAAAGTAGTTGAGAGGCTGAGTTGAGGTGACATTTGGGCTTAGTTCTCTCCCATGCTTACCATTCACTAGCATATACGTCACATTGTGCTACAAATTTGGGACTGCTAGTTTGAGTGGTAACACCGCACAACGTAGTAAAAGTTGTCATCTATTGGTCCTTCTCCTTCGCAAGCACCTGATTATACCCTGAGAAACCATCCAACAAAGACAACATACATAATCCGATGACTTTTTGCAATAAGTGCTCGGTCTTTGGAAGTGGATAATTGTCTTTGAAAGACAGATGGTTCAAATTTCTAAAGTCGACACATGGCCTAATTTCTCCAATGTTCTTTCTAACCAACACTAAGTTAGCCACACATGGTGAATGTCTTGTAGGAGCAACAATTTTAGCCTCCAACATTATTTGTAGCTTTTTTTGTATGATCAATGTCCCTCCAAAATGTCCAATGCTCCTTGGATGCAAGGTATCCTCCAAGCAAGTAACATGTTATCACAAGGTGTCCAACACTCTAAAGAAGAAAGACACATAAGCATCTAGTCGAGATTTAGCAAATCAAGAGCAAGACACCTCCATGTGCATGTCCATCACAAACCAACAAAAGGCTCATCCATACACCACATACCTCATATCACATGGTTCCAAACTCCAAGGGTTAAGTTCCCTCCTCCAAGGTAGGTACGTCTCCTAGTCAAGATACCGACTCCCCCATTGTGCACACCCAATGGGTTACTCAACAAGCTTACTAGGGTCTCAATCTCCTAGACAAAGGAACCATACAAGCACTTTAACCAAGGTCAAGCATCCACCTAAACTATGCAATCCATTTGTTCATGAAGCATCACCAAGGGGCTAGAAGACATGGTACTCTCCTAGCAAGGTAAAAACACTTCAGGAGTAAACCGCAAAAGCTAATAAAACAGGTCTAGTTTATTGGGGTAACAAGAAACAACATGTTGCTTCTCTTTCTTCTACCAAGGAAAAATATAGAGGACTGCCAAATTAGCATGTGAAGCAATTTGGCTTAGAAGAACACTTGGAGATTTGATGCTTAACGAAACCAATCCAACATATTTTTTTGTGACAATCAAGGTGTTCTAGAACTAGCAAATAATCTAATTTTTCATGAACACACAAACCAGTGTTGCACATATCGGCAATGTATCGAAAGTATCAGATATATCATTGAATCTTTCACCCATCCCATATATCAAGTTTAAAATATCGCAAGAATTCCAATATATTCAACATATCACGATATATTCATTGTATCGAGATAAATTCAAAAATGCCGCGAGACGAAGAAAAATATTGCTCTCCTGACAGAAATTGCGAAATGATAGGCCGGAATTGGGATTTTAGTCCGCAGGTTGGGTTTTTTGTTTCATTGTTCGATTCCAAAAGTGTGAGAGAGCTAGAGAGATGTAGGAGAACATTGTGCATCCATCAAAGAAGGAGAAAGCCAAGGATCTTGTTGCCATTAGCGGAGAGATCATGGAGTGGGGATTCAAACTATCAAGATTTCCAGGTATGTATAAAACGTTTTGGCTTTGCTTTCATTGATTCATTTGTTTGTTTTTCTAGACTAAGGCTAGGGTTTGCAATGTGCCTCTTCTTATTGTTTCTTAATGGAAGATTCAACCATTCCACATTCATCTAGCTCTCATTATTTAAGCTTTGCATTATAATTTATCATGTGTTTATTTTGGTTTCTTTGTGCCATAGGTTTAAGATTTTCACCTCAACAAAATGCCAAAGCCATTGGATCCAATGTGGGTGTATGGTGAACCAATAGAACTTCCCAATAGACAAATATTGACATGCAATCTTTGCGACAAAAAAAATTATGGAGGAATTAGCCGCTTGAAACACCACCTTGCCAAAATCAGTGAGTTTCGTGTGGATGCTTGTGACAAAACTAAGCCATAAATTATGTGTATTGCAAACCAATCCATCATTGATATTACTAATAAGAGGGATGTGAAGGAGGCTCTAAAAAATGAACTTGCAAGCAGAAACATTGGAACAAGTGCCTCAGTGGGAGGACCACAATCCCACTCCTCATCCACACAGCCCACAGCTTCTGGAATCCTCTCATCAACCTCACCTTTCTTTGTGACCAGATCAACACCAATGGGGCAACCTTCTATTCGGTCATTGGTTAAAACAAAGGAGGAAGAGGTCCACAAACTTGTGACCAAATGTTTTCTTTGGAGCGATAAACCATGGGGCAACCTTCTATTCGGTCATTGGTTAAAACAAAGGAGGAGGAGGTCCACAAACTTGTGACCAAATGTTTTCTTTGGAGAGATAAACTATTGAACACTGCCAAGAACCCCTTTTACCATTCCATGTTTGAAGTTGTTGCTATTGTTGGCCCGAGATATAGGAGCCCTTCCTATAATGATTTGAGAGGGTGTCTCCTTTAAAGGGAAAAGGCCGATTGCACACAAAGATTAGCTAGGCTCGAGGAAAATCTTGGGAGACCACCAGATGCACTATGATGTCAGATGGGTAGATTGGTGGGAAGGGTGGGTCAATTATAAATTTCTTGGTTAATTGTCCTAGGGGGGCAATGTTTATTAGAAGTATTGATGCAAGTGCATATACAAAAAATGCACAATTATTATGTGAGTTGTTAGATGGATTTATCCGAGATAGGCCCACAGTATGTTATCCAAGTCATCACAAACAATGTTGCTAATTATGTTGCTACTGGGAGGTTTCTTATGGAGAGGTATCCAACCTTATATTGGAATCCTTATGACGCCATTGCATTGATTTGATGCTAGAAGACATGGGAAAACTTCCTTGGATCAAGGAAATCATTGATTCAGCTCAGAGTGTGACCAAATATATATATAATTACACATTTGTTCTTTCACTCAATCGTCGGTTCACAAGGAACAGAGAGTTGGTGCGTCCCACAATCATACGTTTCACCACTAGATTCATTCCTCTTCAGTCTATGTCACATGGTTCGGGTTCGTGTTCGGGTTCGGCGAGCTTCAGGTTCGATTCGGGTTCGAATTTTCGGATGGGGTTCGGCATAGGTTCGTCTATATACATTTTTCAAAAAAAATAAAATATATATATATATATATACACACTATTTAGAAATTAGTATTGCTGTAGGCTGTAGTCTAGACACTATATCATGAATTATAGGAAGTTGCACTGGTAAAGACATTTCTTACTCTATCCCTGTCTCAAATTGGATGTTGTTTTTTACAAATAAGAGGAATCATTGTTCTTGTAAACATTGGGATCATACAGACATAGGCTAGAGCACAGACTAAATCAAGGTTCTTTCTTCGCGGGTCTTCAAGTGTGGGAGCAAACCTTTCCTGTCTTATTAAGATTTTACCATATTAAAATCACAGCAAACCAACCATTTGGTCTCTGTTAGCTCTTTGGTGCACTCACCTGCAGATGGAGACAGCCGTGGCTGTGGCGGCGTTGTGGCAAAGACTGGTGGCGCCGGACTGAACTTTGAAGGCGCGGTAGTCTCAGCCTTCAAGTAGATCGTGGGTGGCAGCGGACTGAACTGAACTCTGTAGATCGTGGCTGGCGACGGGCGTGGTGTGGCCTCAGCTCGGGCGACGGGCGTGGTGTGCAGCACGGCTCTGTGTGCTCGCGGACGTGCTCGGGTCTCTCCACAACCGGCGAGAATGAAAATACCTTTACCAAAACCCGCGGGCAAGTCAACTTTTCACCATGAGGTTCGCCAGGTTCGGGACGAGGTTCGGCACGAGGTTCGTCCGGTTCGTCATCAAGTTCGTGAGGTTCGGGTTCGGGTTCGCCATGAGGTTCGGCATGGGGTTTGTGATGAGGTTCGGCATGAGGTTCGCCGAACCTGAACGAACTTTGAAATTTTTTTGAGGTTCGCCGAATTCCGAACCTCTAGGTTCAGGTTCGGCGAACCCTGTGACATAGTCTTCAGTCACTCCTCAAGAGTATGTTGGAGTAACAGAGAATGTTTATTTTTTATGAGTGGGTTGCTTGTGTCTATAGCACCAAACAAGACGGGCAAGCCATGGCCCAACTTGTGGGACATGACCAAAGATTCTGGAGTGGAGTAGGCGACGTATGTACCGTTAATGAACCTTTGGTAAAGGTTCTTCGATTGGTTGATGGTGACAAGCCTGCAATGGGCTACTTGTATGAGGCCATGGGGCCAAGGAAGCTATCTACCGATACTATGATGACAAGGGGGAGGAGGGACTCACCAAGTGAGCTTAGATATGGGGTGTGATTGATGAGCAATGGAATAACACACTCCATTGTCCCATTCATGGAACAATAGGGGTCTACCTCAACCCTGCATTCACTTATGCTTATGGATCTAATTTTGATGGTGAGGTCATGGATGGTTTTCTCTAGTGTGTTCAGAGGATGGTGCACACTCCAGTTGAACGCTTAGCTATTTCTAAACAGATGGAGATATATAGGGTGGCATCTGGGGTTTTGGGTTATGAGATGGTTGTCCTAGATAAGACTGCAAGAATGCCAAGTAAGCTTCAATTCAAATTTTGTTTTTTCCTTTCTATATATTTGACATGTATTACCTAATAGAAATATAATCCATTGTCTTCCTTTCATTTTATTCATTTTAGATGCTTAGTGGAAACACTATGGTGGAGAGCTCTCAGAGCTACAAAAACCTGTCATTCAGGTGCTTAGTCAAACTTGCAGTTCTTCAAGGTGTGTGAACAATTGGAGTGTCTTTGAAAATATACACTCCAGGAAGTGCAACATGTTAGAAATGTTCAAACAATCAAAATTCATATTTTTAATATTTAATTTTAATTTACCATCATTATGGCCCTCAATGTTCATACAGGTTTGGTACCCAACACCTTAATGACTTGGTATATGTCTACTATAATCTAAGGCTATGGGTGAAGCAGCTTGACAAAGAACCTTACACAGAGGCCATTTCATTGGATGCCATTGACACCACTACTCAGTGGAGGGTGGAGATTGAGGAACCTGAGATGGAGGCACCCGAGTGGTTGGAGGAGAAGCATGCAGATGATTTGGAGGAGGCGACGGTAGCGTAGGAAGAGGAGGATGTTCCACTTCTAGTGGATATAGATATTGAGGAGTAGATTGATCTTCCGATGCAACCAATGCCACCACCACCTCCATAGAGACCTACAGTTGGACTTGGGACTGAGAGGAGACAATTCACTTTGTCTTCCACCTCATCCCCATCACCTTCCACCTCAGTTGGAGCAACTGGAGCTTCCACTCCAAGCTCATCCCGAGTACCTCCACGACCACCTACTACTTCCAAAGGAAGAGTGGTGCCCTTAACCCGTAAAAGGATAGAGGGAATCAATGATTTGAATTCCTATGATCTATCATTTTCATTGTATTATGTACTATTTAGTATCTAGATTCCTCGTGATGATTCATCTCATGAGATACATTTATTTTAAGCATTTGATGTGATTTTGTATCATCCTATTAGGAACATGTTTCAGAATTTTCAGTTTAGTAACGGTATGTAACCACTTGACATCTTATGCATCTTATTTATTAGTTGTATCATCATATTTATGTAGCAATGTGTCTATTTGATGTTGTTGTTGCTTTAGATGTTTAAAAAATTGAAAAAAATGAGTATTTTTGTATTTTGTTGAGGTCTTGCGACATTTTCCAAGATTTTTCCGATATTTTCCGCGGATACCACTGAGAAGTTATATTCTGGAGTCCTAAACCCTTGTCGATACTTTCCCTGAGACGATATATGCAACATTGCACCAACCAAACACATTGATGTACATTGTCATTTCATCAAACAGCTTGAAGAAGATGAAGAGGTTGAACTTCAATATTGTACCACACAAAAGCAAAGTGCAAATATTTATATTTTCACCGAGCCACTTAGTCCAAACAAGTTTCTCAAATTTAGAGACAAACTTGGTGTATTTTCCAGAATGACCATTAAGGGAGGATGCTAGTGTAATTAATATATATGGCCATTCTTTAGTAATTAGAATTTACTTTATGTAAATATAGTTAATTAAAGTACTTTACTATTAATAATAAATAAATGGAAAGAGTTACTTAACATCTTTCCCTCTTCAATTGTATAAATATAAAAAGTCATATTCTGATTATAATTGAATGTGAACTTGACAGTTCTCTTCTAAGTGTACAGTTCCCTTTCTATTCATTTTTTGATAAAGGGGCTATGAGATAAAATGTCCATCATTGAGACTCTTTCCCGTAAAGTGCTCTCCCTCCAAGCAAAGTGCTCCTCACACACTAAGTGCTCTTACAAATAAAGGAGAATGGAGAACAAGTTTAGAGCAACCACAACTAACATTGCATAAGTTAACCTCCATTGAACTTTTTTTGTTTGTCACTATTGATTTTGACCTTGAAGTAGAATAGACATGATGTGAAAACAACATTCCTAGAAGGGGAGAAGAAGAAATATATATGTTGCAGCTAGAAGGATTTAAAATGAAAGTAAAGGAGGACCTAGTTTGTAGGTTGAAGTAGTCTCTCTATGGCCTAAAGCAATCACTAAAGTTCGATACTTGTGTAGTGGGACTTGGATTTTCTCGAAGCGAATATGATCATTGTGAGTATACCAAATATATTGGTAATCATTTGGTTGTCATGGCACTATATCTTCATGATATGTTGTTAATTGGAAACAACGAGAAGATTATCAAGGATGTTAAGTCTCAACTACCATCTCAATTTGATATGAAGGTTCTTGGTGTTACAATTTTCGGGCATCGATGTTAAAAGGGATCATTTAAACAGGAAACTATGGTTGAATCAAAGGAAATATGTTAAGATGATACTGCAGAGGTTTAGAACGCAAACATGTAGACTTGTTAATATAATCCTATTCCTATTGGCTTCAAACTATTTGCAGAACAATGCCCCAAGACAAAGAGGATGTTGACATGTCTTGAGTTCATTATGCAAGTGTTGTGGAAAGTTTACTGTGGCAATGATCTGTACTAGAACAGACATTGCCCATGTAGTGGGAGTTGTGAGCATATATGTCTAACTTAGGCAAGGAACAATGGATTATTATAAAGAGATTTTTTTCCAAGGAAGTGTTGGACCAAACAGAGTATTGATTGTTCAAGGTTTTGCTAATGCAGGTTTGGCTAGAGATCTTGATCACCAAACATCTATAGATGGTTATGTGTTTAACCTGTAAAACCCTATGTTTTTTACACATGTATCCCAGTATTGATATAAATGGAGGAACAATGATAATAGTGCACCAATCTGGGAGTATCTTTCCAGCCCTATGCTCAACAGTATTCATCGTTCCAGTACTAGGCTTTAGGCTAAATTTGAATGACAGAGATCCACGTAGTGAAGAGATCATCCACCCTGAGGGTCACTTGCACAAGTTGCACCATGTGTGGTCAACGTTCAGCTTAGATGAATTTTTTCAGCAATTCTGGGCCGAATGACCGCCGGACCGGCATGCAGTCACTAATAGCCCTATTTCTGACCTCCTAACAACAGTTATGGGTAAATAATTGACAATTCTGGGCATGATTTCGCCATTAAACAACAGTAAACAGCCTTACATCTCCATCTCTAGGCACTCCTGGGTATTGAAATCAATTACCAGGCCTGCCATTGATCCTGTAGCAACATCCTGGACAGAGTTTTCTGATTTCTCCAATCTTGGCAAACCTGTGCAGTGAACAAGTATCATTTCTCAAATCTGGGAGAATCTGTTTATATAACAGCAGTAAAAATGAATTTCTGGGCATGTTCTTCTTGTAGCAGCAGTCCTAAAAGGGGCAGTTCTCTGTGCAAAATGGCTGAGTAGGTGATCCATCCCCTGCAGACTGCAGTAGCTTGTATCATCCCTGGGAAACTCAGTGAAGAAGAAGTATATTGCTGTTTGGTTGGAATGTTTGCATTAGAATGACAGTTTGAAGAGGCCGCTCAGCTCTTGGGACAGCCCTTTTGTTATTTCATAGTCCAGACCCTATCCTGAGACAGCTATGCTATTTGAAAGAGCTCCCTATTACTTGAGGTCTTGTATATAAGTAGTTTGCTTGTTGATAAGACCCCCTTCCATGGAGTGCCCATCTTTGAAGGATCATTCGCTCTCCTTTGAAGGATCATTCCACTTTGAGGTTGATTTTGCAAGTTTTGAGGGTGGCTGTTACCTTTTGAAGACCACACATATGACCTATAACTTGATATAGGGGTGATAGTTGCATTTTTTTAGAGGGGCCGTCCCCATTTGAAGGACAATCTAGCAGTTTCTTTGAGGTTTATGGTAGTCGTTTTTGAACTTGGATGGCATTTGGTTGGTTTAGTTTCCTTGTGGGCATTTACTATTGGAAACCCCCTTTTGAAGAAGCCTTTGGAGGCGAGTGTGTGGACATCAGTTGGTTGGTTTGGCTTCAAAGTGGACATTTTGTTGGAGAATCCCCTTGAAGAAGTTTGTGGAAGTTTATTTGTGGACCATGCTTGACATTCATTCCTCACTTGGTGGAGGCGCCCCCTCTCTTTGTGGCCTTTCGTATCCCTTGCATTGTACAAGTGGCTTTTGACCACCATTTTATGTATTTTTTAGGAGTTTGTTAGAGTTTAGTGGGGTTTTTGTATTATTTTACTCCACCCTAGGCTAGATCTAGGAATAAATGTATATTTTATTGTAAAGGTAATTGAGCTACTCTCCTATATAAAAAGAGCCTCTTCTTCATTTGAAATCATGGTTGGATTTTGAGAGCTCTCTCTTTTTGGAGCCTAGTTGACAAATCTTTATGGATCGTGTTTGAAGTGTAAAGGGTTTTCTTCTCCATTTGTAAGTGTGGTTACTTTTTCTCATCTTTAATGTTGCTAAGGTAATTGATGGAATAACTAGACTTGCTAACTAGGGCCATAGAAGGACAATTTTTTCTCATTGGAAGGATTGTGATTGAAGAATCCCCCCCCATCCCTTGTTGTCTTATGCAGAAATGTTGCATTGTTCCGAATCATCTTCATAGAGTAAGAACTTCAAGCGAATACATTGGCCAATAGAATAATAACTCGAAGATACACTGTAATATAAAACTAAATGTAATAATCGATGAATAATTCAATTTACAATGAGAACTTGGTATTACAATACCCAAGGGGCCTTTTCATACATAGTTGTGCCTTTTGTAATGGTACATCAACATACTGACTTTATTAATATAATTAGTGTTGAATTATTGTAACTTCGAAGTGTATTTACCCCAATGTTCCTATCGGGAGAATCATGTGTATTTTATTGTACCCCGATGTTCCTATCGGTAGGATCATTTGTATTTCAATGTACCTCGGTGTACCTATCGAGAGAACTACTAAGAGTCATGAGGAAGTCCCCTCCTTTGTAAGTCAGGGGGCAAAGTCCCCACAGTTGTGGGGCACTAGAATCTCCCTAGAGAAGTCGACTCAGTCAAGTACACTGGGGCCGACATAGTTGAGTTAAATGTCAAGTGAATGAAAGAATATAAATAGAGGGAGGCGCTCCTCATTTGAGACACAGATACTCACTTGTGTATAGCGCATGGAGAGAGAGCGAGTGAGAGAGAGAGAGAGAGAGAGAGAGAGAGAGAGACATATCTGCTGGAGGGAGGCACACCTGTTTTTGGGTCTTGTCTTTTATCTTTTATATATCTTATACAGAGGAAGTTTTTGTTGGGTTTTCTTCCCCATGAGGGTTTCCCAGGATAAATCTTTGTGTTCATTTTTGTGGTTGTGCTTGTCTATCTTTCAATGATCTTTTGGCTTATGGTTATGCTGTTATAATGTTAAATGTTATAAGATCTGAGATAACCATTAAAAACTTAACATGGTATCAGAACCACCCTGAAAGAACTCATTGTGCAGCTGAATCAGTGCTACAGCTACAGCTATTGAAGATTAGGGTTTCATGCTTGAAAACCCTAAAATACTAAAACTAGTAGTTTTGGTAGATTCGTTATATCTCGAGATTGGAGAAGGCTCAGGAGTCAAAACTTTTATAGGCTGAAGATAAATTCTTGTTGTACTCTGTGTAAAAGTTTCAGCCTCAGATTCGCTATATTCTGGGAGATATGATTCCTCCAAGTTAGGGTTCCAGCCTCTCCCAGAATTCAGCCTTAAACAAGTGACCTAGGGAAAATTGCTATATCTCGAGCTACGAAGGTCCAAATGAAATTTCGCAAGATATTCCAGAAAGGGCACAGATTGTACTTTCTATGGTAAAAATTTCAGACCCCGAAGGTGAAACAGTGACACGTGGAAGTCCTTACAAGTTCGCTCTTCTGAACAGTCCTGAAATAAGTCACCTTGGGAAAACGTGCATAAGTCCCAATTGGTGAAACCAATTCTGCTCAAACCTGCGGTGTTGGAAAGAGGACAGACAAGGCTACCTCAGTACGAAATTTCAGACACAGAGGAGCAGTAATGTCGGAGATACCGCAGAAACAATATCAGGCATTCTGCAGAAGAAACTGAAGAAAACTAGGGCATCAGATATTTTGCAATTCTGATCACAGTTTTGGGAAAATGAATATGCTACTCAGCTCACCTTCAAGAGGCACATCTTTCTATCCAATCAGATTTGAAAGATTCTAAGTTTTGAAAATTAGGGTTTCTCTGACAAACCCTAGATCAGCCAGATCTGAAACCAGGACGAACACCTCAAACCGAATTTCACTGGTTCTTGAAGAAAATGAATTGGACACCTACATAAGTGGAGAGGTTCCAGTTCCAGAGGGAGATGAGGCTAAAGCCCTACACAAGAAGAAACTCGACTCATAATAAGAGAAGAGAAGATGGTAGCCACTGAAGATCAAGCGCTCACGATTCAAAGAAGATCCCTCAAGCGATGAGGAATATGAAGAACTCAATTCTTGAAGAACCTCTTATCTATCTTAGCATTTGGATAAGAAATGATGAAGTCATGAATGAAGAAAATGATGAAGCAAAAGGATCAAGGAGTCTACCCACGAAACGAATAAAAGATAAGTATTCAATTGTCATTTCATGATATTGTGTTGTTATGCATTTGATTATATTCAGCTGATGTATTATGCATGATAGAATGTTTGCATTAATGACAGTATACTACTAATATGCATGTGATGGGTAAGTAGCTCATGGTGCTATACAACTCTCCATTGCTACTTATCTAGAATGAAACCTCTTTGATAATGTATTGGATTAGTGCACAATCTCAATGATGTCATGGTAGAGATGGAAGGCATCTAGAAAGTTTCCGTGAGATATGGATGAATGTTGTATTGGCTAAACATTTGCATGATGCATAAGAATTTGTCGTTATGCATATGATCTATGAAATAGTTCTAACCATCTAACTGGTGCATTTGACTTGTAGGAAAGGTCTTGTACAACCACCTACAAGAAAAGGAGGATGAGACTTGTTCTGAAGAACAAGTGATGACAATTCAAGATTCACTCCAATAAACATGAACCTGAAGCTCCCAAGGTCAGAGACACCGTGACAGAAGAAAGAGCTTCAGAGAGCGATAGATCCACCTCGAAAGATGAAGACCACCTTGGGTACGAGAGATAACTCAAGATGAAGAAAAGTATGGCGAGACTTCCAAACCAAAGTAAGAGGCCTCAAACACACTCTAGTTGTGTAACACAGTTGGGTGACATCATTGATGCAAACCCTTCCAGCTATGGAAGAAGCTATGATCAAAGAGTAATAGTTGATCATGAGGAATGATGTCTACGATATGGTTTCGAGACCTGAAGGGAAGTCCGTAGTGTCTTCCATATGGATCTACAAGAACAAGTGTACAAAGCAAGGGTTGTGGTTTGTCTCAGAAAGAATAGACTATGGCATGACATATTCTATTGACCAGACACACTTCTTCAGTAGAAGTATATATCAAGCAAAGAACCACCTGTACAGAATATGCTTTGTACGAGCTCAAAAGGCACCCATAGAAAAGCACATCCAAGAGCTTGACAAATAACCTAGAAGTGATGTATATATTAACCTTTGCTACAAGGTTGAATATGGAAACCTATAGAAGACAACAAGCTCAAAGATGGGTGCAAGAGGAACTTTTCGACAAAGATCAAGATAAAGGGATCTTGGTATCTAGTAACTTGAGATGGATACATAGTAACATAGGATGCTACCTGTCACTCCAGTAAAGAATGCAGAGGGAAGATGATACTCCGCTTCAGGGAGAGTGACTACAGAAGATCTATGAGTTCGACATGATGGACAGCTTCCTGATGAACTGAGATTTTACCAAGAGTAAAGTGGGTTCCAACCTTCAAGGTTGAATGCGGAAGACTGGGATATCTCGATGACCTGACAGAATGAACTCATGGAAGATGCAATGATGGAAGAATGCCACAATGATGTTTGGGATATAGTACTCAAACTAGAAATCAAGAGTGTGGTATCTTCCAAATGAATTTGCAAGATGAAATATGTTGTTGATGGAAGTAAGGCAAGATTTGTGGCTAGAGGATTCTCTCAAAGAGAGGGAATTGATTATGAAGAGATACTTGCTCCAGGAAGCAAGGTACACTTCCATCAGAACTATCATGGAACCTGCTTCCATGATGAAGTGGGATCTACACCAAACGGATGTAAAGACAACCTTCCTGAATGGTGTGATTGAGGAAGAGGTTTACATCGAACAGCCCCAGGGATTTGAAGTCGAAAAACAAAGTGACTCACGTATGCAAGTTGAAGAAGGCCCTGTACGGCCTGAAGCAAGCTCCTAGAGCTTGGTATCGAAGGATAGATAGTTTCCTGACGAGCTTGGACCTTACCAAGAGTAAAGTCGACCCTAACCTTTACTTCAAAGGTTATAGAAGATGAATCTGTCATACTATATATGGATGACCTATTTCTAACAAGGAATGAGAAACAGATCACATATTGCAAGAAGAAGCTAGCTGAAGAATTCGAGATAAAAAGATATTGGATTGGTGCTTTATTTCCTCAGGCTGGAAGTGTGGAAGAGTTCAGAAGGAATCTTTCCGAACCAGGGAAAGTATGCTGTGGAAATCTTAAAGAAGATTTGATATGTTGGATTGTAAAGCCATGGCCACACCCATGGATACCAACATGAAATTGTTGTCTGATGAGACATCAGAGTTAGTGTATATGACTCAGTACAGACAGATTTTTTGAGTCATTGATGTATCTGACGAACACAAGGTCAGATATATGCTTTGTTGTGAACACCTTGAGTCAGTATCTAGGTAACCCTAGATGTGTTCACCTGATAATTGCAAAGCATGTGATGAGGTACCTAAAAGGTACGACAGACTTGGGACATTACTATGGTAGAGATCATGACTACAGATTATATATACGGATGCAGATTGCGCTGGAAGTATCTCAGAGAGAAGAAGCACATCAAGTGGATGTTATAGTCTGGGGTCTGCTATGGTTTCATGGTTTAGCAGGAAACAGTCCAGTGTTGCTCTTAGCACAGCTGAAGCAGAATATATAGCAGCTTGCTCTGCTAAGTTGTGAAGCCATATGGCTTCGAAAGCTGATGTCAAGTTTATTCAACCTAGAGTTGGATACCACCGTGATTCTATGTGATAACCAGAGTTGTATAAAGATGACGGAGAACCCAGTGTTCCACGATAGGTCGAAGCACATAGAAATCCGGTATTTATACATTCGAGATATGATGCAGAAAGGAGCCATAAAGCTCCAGTATGTGAGTACCGATGAATGAGTTGTTGATGTGTTGATGAAGCCTCTGTCTCGAGTAAAGTTCGAATACTTTCGAGACAAGCTTGGTGTTGCTCAAAAAGACCTTCCCCGAAAGGGGGAGCAGTGATGTTGCAATGGGAGTGTATCATCCCTGGACATTTGTCCTAAAGTGATCCGTAGACTTATGTCTCCCAGAAAGAAGAAGGATTGTATCATCCTTGAACTTTTGTTCAGAGCGGATCCAGTGACTGGTACTCGAGAACGTGGTAGGATTGTATCATCCTTGAACTTTT
Source organism: Pseudotsuga menziesii (assembly GCA_001517045.1). NCBI lineage: Eukaryota > Viridiplantae > Streptophyta > Pinopsida > Pinales > Pinaceae > Pseudotsuga > Pseudotsuga menziesii. The sequence goes on along the minus strand of LPNX010540798.1, from coordinate 89,911 downwards.
GTTCAAAATGGATCCGGTGACTTTGGTACTCGAGAACGTGGTAGGATTGTATCATCCTTGAACTTTTGTTCAAAACGGATCCGGTGACTTCGGTACTCGAGAACGTGGTAGGATTGTATCATCCTTGAACTTTTGTTCAGAACGGATCCGGTGACTTCGATACTCGAGAACGGGGTAGGATTGTATCATCCTTGAACTTTTGTTCAGAACGGATCCGGTGACTTCGGTACTCGAGAATGTGGTAGGATTGCATCATCCTTGGACTTAGTCCTAAAGTGATAGGGAGTGATTATCCCGTAATTCTATCTAGTGACTTCAGTTGTCGAGAATGTGGCAGGATTGCATCATCCTTGGACTTAGTCCTAAAGTGATAGGGAGTGATTATCCCGTAATTGTATCTGATGACTTCGGTTGTCGAGAATGTGATAGGATTGTATCATCCCTGGACTTAAGTCCAAAAGTGATCCGAAGACTTTCGTCTTCGTATTGTGGATTGCAGGCTGTTGCTGATAATGATGATGTTGCTGATCGAAAGATCAGAGTGTGATGATGATGTTGCTCAGGCTATTGCTGATGATGATGATGTTGCTCAAGCTGTTGCTGATGATGATGATGTTGTTGATCGAAAGATCAGAGTGTGATGATGATGTTGCTGATCGAAAGATCAGAGTGTGATGATGATGTTGCTCAGAGAATTGTTGCTAATTATCATGATGATCAAAAGGTCAAAGTATTGTTGATGATGTTGCTCAAAGTATTGCTAATGATGATGATCGAAAGGTCCAAGTATTGTTGATGATGATGTTGCTGATTGAAAAGACTAAAATACTGATGATAATGTTGTTGACCGAAAGATCGAAGTGCTGCCACGAAGGATCGAAAGATCAAAGCGTTGCTGCAAAAGGATCAAGTGATCATATGATGCAGAAGATGAAGACATTAAAGAGTAGTTGTTCCAAGATACTCATGAATGTTGAAAAACTTCCTGTGACGTATAGATGTATCACCCTAATGATGTTGAAGATGCTCTCTCTCCTCCTCCTATTGCTATTGTTGATGTTGTTGTAGAATACCCTTCTCGTTAAGGGGGGGTGTTGAATTATTGTAACTTCGAAGTGTATTTACCTCGATGTTCCTATCGGAAGAATCATGTGTATTTTATTGTACCCCGATGTTCCTATCGATAGGATCATTTGTATTTCAATGTACCCCGATGTTCCTATCGGGAGAACTACTAAGAGTCATGAGGAAGTCCCCTCCTTTGTAAGTCAGGGGGCAAAGTCCCCACAGTTGTGGGGCACTAGAGTCTCCCTAGAGAAGTCGACCCAATCAAGTACACTGGGGCCGACATAGTTGAGTTAAATGTCAAGTGAATGAAAGAATATAAATAGAGGGAGGCGCTCCTCATTTGAGACACATATACTCACTTGTGTATAGCGCATGGAGAGAGAGAGAGATACATATCTGCTGGAGGAAGGCACACATGTTTTTGGGTCTTGTCTTTTATCTTTTATACATCTTATACAGAGGAAGTTTTTGCTAGGTTTTCTTCCTCATGAGGGTTTCCCAAGATAAATCTTTGCGTTGCTCTTTGTGGTTGTGCTTGTCTATCTTTCAGTGATCTTTTGGCTTATGGTTATGTTGTTATAATGTTAAATGTTATAAGATCTGAGATAACCATTAAAAGCTTAACAATTAGTTACTTTTATTATTTACCTCACTTGCTTTATTATGTTTTACTATTTTCTTTATTTAATATTCATTTAATGTGTGTGTGTGTATATATTACTTTTTTTCTTTGATTATTAAGTTATTATTATTTTCTTTTTTATATCTATAACTTTGTCCTCCTCTTTATGAGATGCTTTGTCCTCAAAGCAAAAGGGTAATGAGGGACTGGCGAAACTTCTCTGTCTCCCATGATATATCTTCATCTGGAAGGTTTTTCCACTTAATGAGGTACTCCTTGATATTTCTATAACGTAGCCTCTTTTCTCTGGTATCAATGATAGCTTTTGGTTCTAAGACAATCATTCCTTCATCATCCACTATAGGAAGTTCCGTTTCTCCTAATTGTCATTGCCCAAACATTTTCTTTAGACAAGACACATGGAAAATGTTATGGATATGACCTTTGTCTAGTAGGTTAAGTCCATATGCTACTTGACTAATCTTCTTGTTAATTAGGTATGGTCCATAAAACTTGGGAGCTGATTTGTTTTTTCCTTGTTGCTTCAAAGATAATTGTTTGTATGGTTGTAATCTCAAGAAGACCCAATCTCTAACTTCAAACTCTCCCTATGTTCTACAACGGTCCACTTGCTACTTCATACGATTTTGTGCAATTGTTAAATTATCCTTAAGTATTTGGATTACCTTTTGATTTTCCTCAAGTTGATTTCATACTACTAGAACCTAAGTGTCACTTAAAGCAAATTCCTTCCATTTGGGAGGTTCATACCAATACAAGGCTTGGAAGGGAGTCATTGTAGTTGGTGTGTGGTATGTAGAGTTATACCACCATTCTACAAGGTGCAACCACTGGAGCCACTTATTTTGCTTATCAATTGCAAAGCAGCGAAGGTAGGCTTCCAAGCATTTACTGATAATTTTTGTTTGTTCGTCTGTTTGGGGGTGTTAAGTTGAACTCATGTTAAGTGATGTCCCAATTTGTTTACAAAACTTTTTCCAAGAATTACCTTTAAATTTTGCATCTCTATAACTAACAATGATATTCAAAAAGCCATGTAACTTGTAGATATTTTCACAGAATACTTCAATAATTTGTTTTGTTGAATCGGTTTTCTTTACACCCATATAATGTGCTTACTTAGTTAATCAGTCAACTACTACCAAGATTTTATCTTTCCCATCCAACATGGGTAATCCTTCAATAAAACCCATGGAAATTTGCTCCCAGTTTTGATTTGGAAAGTGGAGAGGATGGACTAGCCCTAGAGTTGCAACATTCTCACTTTTGTTTCTTTGGCATTAGTCACATGCAACTACATATTGTCGAATATCCCTGTTCAACCCTTTCCAAAAGAATGATTGTCTTGCATTATGGTAAGTTTTGAGAAAGCCTACATGCTCGTAGTTGGTGAGTTGTGGGACTCCTTTGAAACCTTGGACCTAAATTTTGAAGTTGGGCTTAGATGAATTCTTCCTTTATACCAAAGGATATCATTCCTCCACTCGAATTTGGGATTTTAACTTGGATTATTGATTATGGCACATGTTTCAGGGTCCTTGGAGTACTCGCTTTGGATTTCATTAGCCATTCAAGAATTATAATTGAAGCTACATATGGCATTACTTCATCATCCTTTCGTGAAAGAGCTTCAACCACTACATTGTCCTTCCCCTTCTTATGTATTATGTCCATATCAAATGTAGCAATTTTTCTATCCATTTATGTTGTTTTGTTGACAATGTTTTTTGTTGTAAAAGGTACTGAAGACTATTGTCATCAGTACGTATCAAAAATTTGCTCCCTAGAAGGTATTGTCGCCATTTTGCTAATGCATGTATAATGTTAAGCATTTCCTTATCATAAGTAGATCTCAATCACTCCTTATTGAGTTTTCGACTTTCATATGTTATTGGGTGGTTTTTTTACATCGAGACTACCCCTTTATGAAACCCTGAAGCATCACATTCGATCACAAAAGGTTTTGAAAAATCTAAGGTTGCCAATACTAGTGTTGACATAATTTTCTTCAATACCTCATTACATTGAAATGAACTTTGTTTAAGAGATTTGTTAAGGGGGTGGTTATATGAGCATAATTTCAAACGAATCTTTGATAATACCCTATCAACCCTAGAAAACCCCTTAGCTTGGATATGTTTATTGGTTTGGATCAATATGTGACTGCCTTGATTTTTCTAGATTGACCTTGACTCCTTCCTTAGATATTGCATGACCGAGATAATTTACTTCTTTTCCAAACATGCATTTTGACATCTTTGGGTAGAACTGATTTTCCTTTAAAAGAGATAGCACTTGTTCCAAATGTTTAAGATGTTCCTTCCAAGTCTTACTATACGAGAATGTCATCGAAAAAAACCAGTACAAACTTCCCTAGATAGGGCTAGAATAAATCGTTCTTGGCAGTTTGAAAGGTGGTTGGGGAATTAGTTAGCCCAAAAGGCATTAGCTTGAATTCGTAATGTCCTTCATGGATTTGAAAAGTTGTTTTTTCCACATCTTTTAACCTTACCCTGATTTGATAGTATCCCGATCTCAAGTCTAAACTTCGAGAAGTAATTGGCTCCTTGAAGTTCATCCAGCATTTCATCTACGAATGGAATGAAAATTTTGTTTTTAATGATTATCTTGTTTAGTCCTCTGTAATCTATACATAATCTGAAAGACCCATCCTTCTTTCGCAGTAACACTACTGGCGTTGCATAAGGACTTCGACTTTTCGTAGTAACTCCACATCTCAGTAAAACCCAGATTAATCTTTCTATTTCTATTTTATGGTGATGTGGGTAAGGCTTAACATTGGTAAGACTTGAACCTAGCTTTACTTTAATTATATGTTCAATATTCCTTTCTGGTGGTAGCTACATGGCGAGGTCTTCAAATACCTTCTTGTAGTTTTGGATTAAACTTGGGTCAAAAACTTCTAAAGTTAATAACTACATTTCCTGGCATTGTACCATATAAGCTAGTGCTCCCTTAAGGATTAGCTTCTCCATTTGGTAGGATGACAAATGTGTGGGGGGGGCTTGGAACCCATATATCTTATACCTTTCCCCTTGCCACTTGAATTTGATAAAGTGTTCTTAGTGGTTGGTTGAGAAAGTACCTAGTGTTTGTAGTCACTGGATCCCTAAAACCACATCAACTCCTCCTAAGGGTACTGTGTTAAACTCTGATTCTAGTACTACGTAGAACTCTGATTCTAGGTTATAATTTTGTGATTCCAACTTAACCTTGTGGCATTTTCCCACATTTTCAATTTTTTTTCCATCTCCCACCATTACCTTCATATTAGGTACTGGATATACGAAAAGATTAAGCCTTCTTATGAGATTAATATCAACAAAATTATGTGTACTTCCCATCTCAATAAGGACTACAACATTGTTATTTTTTATATGCCCTCTAAGTTCTAATGTTTTTTGTTGATGTATCCCAGCTATGGCTTTGAGTTATATTCTTGGGGGATTTTCAGCATACGATTCTGAGGGAGGATTTTGAAGATTCCCTACTTCTTCCAAGACCAATTCTTCACAATTAGATTTGCCTACCTCCTATGCTTTGCATTGATATAATTTCTTGGTGTTCTCTATCTTAGAACACCTATGTCTCGAATCCCATTTATCGCCACACTACTTACATTTTCCTTCCTTTATTCTTTGGGCCTCCAAACTAAATTTGCTACCCTCCCTCAAATGTGGTGGACGGTATTTTTTTCGGTTCTATGGCTAGGGATGTCCTTCGTCTTTGGGGGTGTCCTTCGTCTTGTATAAACCTTGTCAAAGTTTTTCTGCGATGATCTTTTAACTTTTCTTCGATGATTTTTGCCTTACACCTGGCCTTATCCAAGGTTGAGATATTGTGCAATTCTAACTCCTCTCTTATGTATGGCTTTAACCCATGCACATAAGTCTAAAACCATTGATCATCTGTTAACTCCAGTGTTCTTGTCGCCAAGGCTTCCCATTCGTAAGTGTGCTCATCCATGTCACCCTTTTGCTGTAATCTGGTGATTTTTGCAAGAAAATCCTTCTCCCATGCTCCCATGCTCTTTAGCCTCTCCACTTCCCCTCCCCAAGCCCTAATCTTGCTTCCTTATATTCAAGGAATTACCGATCACATTTCTCAAATCTTAGCCAAGAAAAATATCACAACTCTATTCAAACCCAATTATTTAAAAGTGTTAAAGATAAACCTAACCCAATGCTCAACCAAGGTGTTTACCAAATTCTCTGCTCCTGTGGCAAATCCAACATCGAACAAACTAGTAGGTTGATCTAAACCCACCTCAAAAAAATATAGTCGCCACACTCCATACCCGCCTTACTAAGTCAACTATCAATAAGCACTCCTATAAAACCAAACACCTCATTTTCTTTGACCAAGCCAAAATCTTAGCATCAATGCCTCATTACTCATTTTGTATTAATAGGGAAGCCCTAGAAATTGAAAAACATCCAAACAATTTCAACTAAGAAGATGTTTATAAACTTAACCTTTCATGGAAGCCCATTATCCACCGTTTGAGTCAATAGACCTTTCTCCTAACCTTGACCTCTATCTATCTATTTCCCTCCTTTATTTCTCGTTTTGTCTCTAATCTTCCCCTTTCTCCTATCTTCTCCTTTGTCTTAGTTTTTATCCTTTATCAGTGTGTTTTAATTCCACCCGTTCTTGTTGTCAAGTATATTTTCTAATAGCTTTCATATTGAATTTTGTTTACCATTATGTTCTTTGACCCCCCTTTAAAATGACACCTAAGCCTATCCTTTTCTCATTCCTAGGGCCTATTTACTTCAAGTGTATCTGTAAGTTAGCTTATTCCAATTATTTTCTATTATGTTATGTACACATATGCCTTTAAAAAAATTTACCTATACTACTTTTATAGTTATCTTTCTTTAATATCTTAATCATTGCCCTCGAGGATTGAGTTCCTATTAATATAGCGTACATTTCCCTATTTAGCTCTATTAACCTTGATTTTTTCCTCTTCATAGTTAATACACATTGACCGTCTTTCTTAGTAATCATTTTAGTAATAATATTCACTTAAGTATTTCAACCATCTTAGTAATCATATTAATAATAATATTAAGTTAAGTTTTGACCAAGTTCCCCCTCTTATTCTAGAATATTTATAATTCTTTTGACCCTTTTTCTAAAATATTTTATGATTTTTATATTATTTATTGTCTAATTTAAATTGCATCCTATTTATTTCATTCAAAGACTCTATTTTCTATCTTACTAAAGCTTCATTTAGATCCCTTGATGATGGGTGGAGTGTCCACTCGAAACATTGGGTTGTTTCAAAACTAAAACACAGTTCAACTCAAAGAATTATAATCATAATTAAGTCCCACCTAGGCAGGGTTATTGGAGCTAGTGCCCTACCTCTTTGATGGCATATAAATACACCAATCTAATTTTGAGTTCTTTGCTAGAGTGGATCACTTTTCATAAGTTCTTTGCCTAAGGGAACTTCTCTATTTTGCTCTCTTTTGCAAGTTATTGTATTATGGTTACTTCTCTCTTATGTGTTCCTATGGTTATGGTTATGGCTCACTCTCTTTAGCATGCTTTCTCTCTCTATTGCAATAATGTTGATTCACTATTGTTGATTTTTTTTTTTGCAAGCTTAGGTCTTTGCTAGTTGGTTCCACTCAATCTCTCTTGTGAATCTAAACATGGTATTAGAGCCAACGTGAACCTCCCTCATCCTATTTAGTATTTGATCAAAAGAAGCTATTGGATAGTGACATCAAACTTCTCTCAACAAATATCGAAATAAGGCTCTTTTGATCTTCCCTTTTTTAAGGTTTTAACTCGCTTTCAAGGATAATGCCTCTTATAAGGCTCCTCTAGGGTTTTTCCTAGGTTTTAACCCTCTTTCAAGGGAAATGCCTCATTTGAGAGTTCCCTCGTGATTTTCTTTCCCATTTATAAAGGCAAGTTGAGCCTAATGTACTCTTACAGTGCACCCTTGGCCATGCACTCTACTAATTGGTCCTCTTCCACCTCGCAAGAATGGATCGTTGACCCTAGAGCAACTAAGCACATGACCAAACACCAACACTTCCTCTCCAATTATCAATAGGAGCATAATCGAGAGAAAGTAGTAAATGATGATAACTCAACCTTACCAACTTCAAGATGTGGTGATATCATTATTGACACTACCAAATTGGAGAAGTCATTCATGTTCCAAGAGTTGGACCCAATCTTCTTTCTATATACCACATCACTCGCACCATCAAGAAGGTGGAAATTTGGTCGAATCAATGGGTTATCAAGGACATAGATGATGGATTTAAGGCAATTGCCTCACGTTATTACGATGAACCTGATCATATGTAAAAGTTGGGGAGATCTCCAACCTCTTCAAAACAAAGCGAATTTGTTTCTATGGTAGCCAACCAGTAGATTGTAGCATCAACACTTAGGTCATACCAACTTTGGGTATTTGCGACATATGAGTAGCCTAAAGATGGCTAATGATCTTCCATAAATTGATAATTGAACCATTTAGTTGTGTCTATAAAGGTTGTATGATGGGTGAACATCATCAACGATCCTTTCATAAGGATTTGGCAAGGCAAGCTACTTGACCTCTTAAATTAGTAACAAATTGTTCCACAACAAAATGTAATAGAAAGCTATTATGGGCATAGCTCATTGTATGCTCCACTCTAAGTAAATGAAGCTTAATTTCTAGGAGGAAGCGGTTGTTTTAATTTCTAGTAGGAAGCAGTTGTTTCAGCTCACATCATCAATCGGACACCTATTCTACTCCTTATGAGAAATGATATGGTTACAAACCTTTGGTTTCGCATTTTAGAATATTTGGATCAAGTGCATGGGGCCATCTTCCTAAATAAAAGGGAAACAAATTGGAACCTAAGAGTCGATGTTACATTCTAGAGGGTTATAGTGAAGTCTCCAAAGAATATCGTTTCTATGATCCTTCCACTCATAAAGTGATTGAGCGTAGAGATATTATATTTGATAAAGTTTTTTCTCATGGTCCCCCAAGATTTTTTCCACTTCTTGTAGATGATTTATCTCTTGATGGCTCTCAACATTTTTCAATGGACATCTCCTCTTCACAACCTAATGGTGATCTTTCTTCCATGAGTCTTTCCTAAAGCACTCCTATAGTGACTAAGCAAATAGATATTGATGGCATAGATCTTATCAATGACTCATGCAGACCTTGTTCTATTGAAGTCTCATCTTCTCCCCAGGATGCTCCATCCAGCATTTCTCTAGCTGAGCAACTTCATGATGAACTTTTGACTTGTTTCCCTGCTCTAGCTCCTCCTCGAGCAAGGTCATGACCTATGCCCAAGTGGACCATGTCCACTCTCATGGAATCTCTTCATCTTCTTCCATTTGATGAAGAACCGGGACATTATTGGAAGCCTCATATTCCACATGCCCTTCTCACCAAGGTTGAGGAAGAACCCACCACTTATAATCAAGCCAAAGATTCACCAGACTGGAGGGCCACTATATCCATTGAATATGATGCTCTGATTAAGAATCAAACTTAGGAATTGGTTTTGTTACCCATGGGTGAGAATATTATTCACTACAAATGTGTCTACAAGACCAAGTACGGTGCAAATGGACAAGTTGGCAAACATAAACCATGGTTGGCTACTACGGGTTTTTAAGGAGGGTATTTACTATTAACTACTTTTAAGATTGTGTTGCAGTTGCTTGAATGGACTCAATCAAGATGATACTATCTATTGTTGTTTCACTGAATTGGGAAATTCACCAAATGAATATCAAAAGTGCCTTTCTACATGGAGACCTTTAGGAGAAAATTTATATGTAGTGACTGCCCAAATTTGTGGAACGTGAGCTTACTCCATTAGGTTGTAAACTCGGAAAATCCTTCTATGGGCTTACACAAGCACAACGAGCTTGTAATGAGAAAATCCACAACTTTCTCGTTTGTGGCTTCACATGCTATGAGGTTAAACATGATCTCTATATTTGTCATCACAGTGGCCAAACTCTCCTCATTGTGCTCTAGGTGGATGATCTCATATTGATTGGTCATTAATCATATACCATCAAAGAAATGAAGTTACAACAAAGAACTCCTTTGAGATGATTGATTTAAGCCTCCTTTTTTTCCTGGAACTTCAAATCTCCCAGACTCCTTCTAAGATTTCACTCTCTTGACCTCAATATACATTGGACCTCTTGTACCGCTTCAGGATGGAAAATTGCGAGCCAAGCCATTTCTTCTAGGATGAAATCTTAGGCCAAGTGCCCTTCACCCTTATTTGATGCTACTATACATCGATCTTTGGTCGATAGTTTACTCTAGCAAATATTGCCTTTGCTCTCAATGTGTGCTCTCCATGTATGCAAGTCCCTCGTGAGATTCATTAACAAGGAGTCGAACGAATTTTGCACTATCTTAAAGGCACCACTCACATGGGCATCCACTAGTTAGTTAATGCTTCTATCCATCTTTAGGGATTCTTTGTTGTTGATTGGGTTGGTAATCTTAATGGACAAATATCTACTTCTATATATCTATTGACTTGGTTCTATACCAATTTGTTGGTGTTCCACAAAATAGCGAGTTGTAGGTCTCTCCTCCATAGACGCTGAATATGGGATTGTTGTTCATGCCAAGGACATCTTATTTAGATGTGAATGATTCTTGATCAATCAGGTCTTCCTCAAGAGACCCCCACTACTTTATTTTGTGCCAATCAAAGTACCATTAAGTTTGTTCACAACCCTATAGATCATCAAAAGACTAAGCACATTGAAATTTGGATGCACCACATTAGGAAACTCCTTGCTCATGAGAAACGTTTGTCAATCTTGGTTCCTTCAGTAGATCAACTTACCAACATCTTCACCAAATCCCTCCTAGAGTCTACCTTCACTGACCCACGAAAACATATTGGTGTGGGAGACTTGCCATTGGGTTGTGGGGGTATGTGATGTAATGTCTTCTCTCCATGGCCCTCTATTCAGATTAAAGGGGGGTTGTTAAACTTATGCGTTTAATCTTCACATAAGCTACAAGCCAATATTCTATAATATTAATTACAGTGTTGTAACATTAATCAAGTTGGCTATTTTGGGCTAAGTCCAACCTAGTCAAGGCTCCTTGGGGATAACACCCTACCTCTTGGATGGTGTATAAGTACACCAATCCTCATTTGTATTCTTCACTGAAGTGGATCACTTTTCATAAGTTATTTGCCTAAGGTCACCTTCTCTATTTGACTCTCTTTTGCAGGTTCTTATGTTATAGTTACTTTTCTCTTATTTGCTCCTATGCTTGTGGCTATGGCTCACTCTCTCTCTCTCTCTCTCTCTCTCTCTCTCTCTCTCTCTCTGTGTGTGTGTGTGTAGTGCACTAGTGCCCTCTCTTTCTCTGGCACACTAGTGCTCTCTCTTTCTCTAACACACCAATGTTGATTCATTGTTGTTAATTTGTTTTTATGTTGGATTAGGGTTTCACAAGTTGGTTCCATCCAATCTCTCTTGTGAACCTTAATATCGTGATTATGAGATACATTTATATATATTTGATGTCATTTAGTAGTAATTATTCAATTTTGAATCTTTGACTAGACAATAATCAAGATTCGATATTGACTTTGATGTATCATTTGACATCCACTACATCTTAGATATCAATGTTTTTTCATATTTATGTGCCAATGTGATTATTAAATGTTGTTGTTGGTTTATGTCTAAAAAATAAATTGCATTTTTTAATTCTTTCCACAGTATGCGGATGTTTTTAACATCCCAATGTCAAGACCCTCGGCAATTTTTTGTTGATGTCGATGTTTTCATCACTGCTTTATTTACCCCAAAAGGCAAATATACAAGTAATTGCCAATATATATGGTCACTAGTCTTCAATGGGTATAAACCAAAAAAACCTACAAGACCGGTAAAGGAAATGTAGTTGTTGGGGTGCCCTCTCTAAATTTATCAATATACTAAATCCTTAGATAAGATAAGATAATTTCATTAATGTCCAACAAATGACCATAAAAGTAGGTCAATGGGAATATGAGGTACCACGATGTCAATACAAAGTGGGAGCACTAAGGCGGCTCCTATAAAAGCAAGAGATAAATCTCTAACTTAAAAACTAAAACCCAAGAATGGCTAACTCCAAATATGGAGAATCGGTCAAGAAGAGAGTTGTACAAAGGGATCTGATACAAAAGAAAAATGTACAAGGGGAGTGGATCTCGAATCTATGGTTTAAAAATGGTGAGTATATCATGGTGCACTAGAAGTACTGGAAGCATTGGAAACATCTCCCCTAACATTTGTAGCCGAAGGAAAGAATCTCAAAATAGTGCTCTAACTAGAAGAGGAACTGGAAGAGGAGCTATAATGATAGTGTGTCAACGCATGGAGTTGAGAAATTATTGTTGTGTTCTAGATTAAATCGTTCGACTGTTGGGATGGGGTCGCAACTGGCCATGCCGCCGGTGTCGAGCTAAAGTGGAGGTAGCCCTTGGTGTTCTAACTAATCTGCGATCAGACATAGTGTCGTCCTTTGTCAACCTCTTGGTAACCCCCAGCGAAAGGGAGCACCAAAAAGAAGTGATATGTTGAGTGGAGGCTAGTCTTGACTGCGAATGTTGTTGCAGGATGAGGGAGCGAAACCGGAGGACTGACTAGACATCTCTAATTAGGATATCTAAAGAAGCTAGTCAGACTTTGAAGCTCCATGATACAAAGGTCCCTAAAGAGTCAATGAAACTGCCAGCGAATCTTGTAGTATATAGGGCACAAAAAGATGAGGTACTCCTCAGTATCAACCTCAAGAAGATGACACATCTGGCATATCCTGTATGATCAATCAATATGGTGATCTGTCTCCACTCTGAAACGATGAGAACCCACTCTGAACTTGCCTAAAGGAAGACGAAGGGCATGTGTCCAATGGTGGAGTGTGTAATGTGTTAATTTTTTTAACCCCAACATTAGATAAAACAATTTCTAGTGATTTTCCTTGCTTAAAATTTAATTTTCAGCACACTAATTATTTTATACTGTTGAGATCTATTAATAGAAATAGCGGAAGCAATGTAGGAAACACATAAAAAACACATGCACAATTTTTTGCCCTTCTCAACTTTTTATTATAATATTCCAAGCTTACAAGGGCTCCCTTACTAGGAAAATGGCCCTGAGAAATTAAATAGCCAACCTAGCGATTCTACCTCACAAAAGACAACCTTCAAATCTACAAAACTACCCCAAAAACACCTTAGCAAAACCCCGAAATTTCTACCCTGCAAAACTTCCTTTATGACCTCACTATATGGCTTGTACAGTCCGTACAACTGTATGCATCCGTACAACATGTCCATACAATTGTACAGCTTGTCCGTACAACTTCCTGCACTCACAAAAATTATGCTCCTCCTCGAGTTGGTTTAGCTGCCTACTTCACCATGACGCTGCCTCTTCTCTCCCTTGACCAAGAGACTGGAAATCAAAAAGTCCTTCTCTCCCACTCAATGCTTGAGTTTTTCTCTTGAAAGATTGTATGTCTTCTCCTCTCCCCTTGGCTGGCTTTTATACTTTTGGGATGAACCAAAACCCTGACTCCAATGGATAAGATTATATCTCTTTCACTTGAGATTGACAATTGTGATTCATTTAATTAACTTAAATCACTAATGCGCAATACTTAGCCATTTCTTCAAATTAACACGAATTAGTTATAAAAAGGCATTCACTTTAATTAATTACTTTAATAAAGTGAATTTCCCAATTGCCTTAGAGGTAATAGTGACAATTCCCATGAGCAAGACACAAACCCATTGAAATACCTGTCCAAGCTACAAACATCAACATAATGAGGCCAAACAATGAGACCATCCCTCAAATCCATGAAATGTGTAGCATAAAAGGCCATATTTGGGCATAACCCACCCTAAGGATTGATCCAAATGAGTTGCACGAACTATCGATAAATGTCATCTCGAATGATTCTATTCAATTCCTACCTGATAGGTAATAGGCGGCTCCATGCATCCAGGGAATATCTAAATGGAGGAATCATGTCCATCGCAATACCAACAAATGCCAAAAGATCTGTAACCCCCACATACCTAGATCTAGTGCGACCGGAAGGGCTAGATAAGGTAATGGATTGTGATGAGAGATAGGTATCGATCATGCCATGTCGCCGACTCATAGGAGCTCCAAAGGAAGTGTAAGAGTGAGACAAGGTGGAACATCGTCTCAAGCCGAAAGGAGCAGGCACCAAACTCCGCAAATATGACGGGTTAAAGAACTGCCTGCGTGCTTAATACATGGAAATCTTATATAATATGAGATAAGTTTATTAATGTCCAGTGAATGACCAAAATTAGGTCAATGGAACTGTGTAATACAAAGTGGGAGTGACAAGCCTCTCCTATAAAAGCAAAAGCGGAAGCAAAGCTAATATGAAATATAAAGATGGGGATAACAAAAAGACAGAATGTCCAGAAATCATCGCACTAATGAAACAAGGTAACCACCTACCCAATTACAAACTAGAAAATGACACTTTATGGCACAATTACATACATATAGTAGTTCCTAAAAATGATCCTCTAAAATATTAAATCCTTTAAGAATATCATGATATCCCCATTCACAAGAAAAATAGGAAAATACATAAATAAAACCTATGAAGCACAAAACATGTTTATTGGAAGAGGGTGAAGATATAGAGATAAATATTTAAACACTTGTAAAACATGCCAAATATAAAAAATTGAAAAGAAAGCATATCAATGGAATTTGTTAGAAATCTGCCAAGGGCATCAACACCAAATGACCAAATCTCAGTTATACTGGACAAATTGATCCAAAACAGGAAGATTCATTCCCCGTAGGATGAATCAAAAGCAAGTGATATTGTGGAAAGTAGATCTCCTAGCTTTTCTCTAAATATGGCTTGCTCAAAAATACAGTAGACTACAAAGATCCAAAATTTATGGAAAATTATGAAAACGTCTTTTCAAAACTCTCAATGCTCAATTAAAGCTTAACACCATCCTCGAATTTATAGACAAGCAAAAACACTATCAGAGCAATGTACGGTTTCAACTCTCTAAATTCTATCAATCTTGATCTTGCAGATGTCAAAGGAAAGACAAAAACCTCACTACAAATGTTGGACAGAAATCAAAGGAATGTAAAAATAACTTGAAAGTAGCACAATCAAAAACCAAATTATACAAATCCCAACAGCACACACCAACATCCTTTGAACTCAGAGGCAAAGTATATTGTAAGAGTCAAGCAAAACAGCTTCCTATCTACTTTGTCAATTGGATGTAGCTTGGGTGGTTGGGAGGAATGATTATGATTGTTACCCTCCCTACCCAATATCAATTCCCACAAGTTACATGTTGAGCTCTTAAATAAGCATATTGTTGTATTGACCTTGAGCCCTGAAGAATCTGGTTTACCCTGGGTACCATCCTCAAAATGAGGGGCTGTACCTGGTGAGTTTCCCCAGGATATGTATTCCGAGTAAAAAAACTTCCTATCTACTTGAAGATGCACAAAGCCCTCTCAAGAAAGATAAATGAAGTCACCAACAAAATATAGCTACCACCTCTCATCAAAATTCATCTAGTTTTCTATCTGAGTTCTTAAAGAAGGTACTAATCAGATTTAATAATACACTGACAATTTATGTCATTTTAGAAGAGATTGAGCAAGAAATAAATTATCCAATAAAATCTTAGATCAACATACAGGAAATTTTCCAAACAAAGAAATAAAAAGAGTACGTAATTTAATGGTCAAACAAACCAATCGAAGAGGCCGCTTGGGAATCAGCAGCCTTAAGAAAAGAATTTAACATCGTTATGGGCAACAAATCTCTCAAAGGGGGAGAAATGTTACAATCCCAAGAAAGAAGAGTACTATAAAGGTAGAACAAGCATTTTGCATCTTTAATCTGTTAAAAGATAGCAGAAAATCAGAAAAAATGAAACATTCTGGTAAGAAAAGTGAGCAACTTAGGCATAAAAGCTTCAAGGAGAAATTTATTCCAGACAAGCCAACTTTAGCAATCTACAATTAAATTCACATATGATGACCTACAGAAGATGCCCAGCCAATTTAAGCAAGAAGAAATTAACTAGTATAATAAGAAGACAAACAGGCATCATTTTCACACACATTTGCTTGACTTCACTTCTCAATTAATGTGCACTTCTCCTACGTAGTGACCTCAACCATTCTGTTTGGCGTTTTTGCTGCAATTTGGATCATTTGGCATCATTATCACAACTGCACTTCACAAAGGAACCACCTTCTTACTAGAGGAATATTTAATCTAAACCGCTAATTAAGGTACTTTTCATTTATATACCTTTACCTACAACATAGAATCATTTACATAGTTGCACTTATTCTCTCCTCTATAAGAAGGATTGTTTTCATAAATACATCATCACAGGCATTACATTGGCCTTAGAATTGGTGATCATATGTGATGTTGGCTCTGCCTCTACTGGTTATTATTTCTTATATTCCAAGTAACCCAGCCTAGGAGCTCTAAAATAAAATCAGGCTCTGGAGGGCATATTGGGTCTATCATATTGTACGAATGATGATAGATGTGTAATACACACCAAGATACTGAGAGGGNAGGGGGGGGGGGGGGGGGGGGGGGGGGGGGGGTGAATCAGTATCTTCGCCCTTGATTACCTTTTCACTTTATCAACCATTCACCAATCATGTATTATTAGTGATTCATCATCTAATATATGTTTATCGATAATCATGTGTCAAGATATACACCATCAATAAGTACATCAGATATATATGGAAAACTCAATATGAGGTATTGCTAAAAACCATAGATAAGATTACAATGCTTGAGGAGACTACAATCTCCAAGATCATCAGCTACACTGATGAGGAGGCTCCAACCCCCTAAGGTCTTCAGCACCAACCTTCACAAGCAAGCTCCAACTTGCAGACAGGCTCCAACCTCTATTCTTTGCACCAACCTGCCACCCTAGACTTCTGTGCCTCAACAGAAGGATGCTCCAACACCCTAGACCAGAGAAGTTCTTCAACTGTGGCTAACTGTCCACCTGGACAGCTTCTTAACACTGCTAGACAATACGCCAAATGTTGTCCCTTTGTTCTGCTTGAACTTCTAAATCAAATCTGCTCCAAAGAGCTGTTCAAAAACTCACTCAATTTCCTCACTTAAATCTGCTTCTGGTTCTCTACCAAATCAACTCCACAATCTTCTCCAAGACCTTACTAGATCTCAACAAGTCTCTTCAGATCACACATTCAATTCTGCTCTACAGGTACATGATCAGAACTCTTCATCTTAGCTTCAGTCTGCTCCACAGCACTGTACCTTTGCCTCCTCGCAATCTACTCTTCCTTGCTGATACAGGACTGTGGTTTCGTTGTCCATATATCAGACTTCTTTGCTGCCTCAGGGACCTGTTACTTCCTCGCTGATTTCAGACACATCTATCTTCAACCCCCTTTTCTGTCAATAGACAGCCCCAAACATGGTCTATCTAAGCCTCAACTTCTGGCCCTCTTTCATAGTCAAAAGATAACCCCAGAACACAGTCAACTAGGCCTCAGACTTTGGGCTCTTCAATAGTTAATATGCAGTCCCAAAAACACAGTCTACTAGGCCTCATCTTTCAGTCCCTTCCATTGTCAATATCTTATGTAGCATAAATGATAGACCTAAAACCCAGACAACTAATCATCAAGACAAGATACAAATCTGTTCTTAGAATAGACTTGAAGGAGACATACCTTTGACTGCTTTTACCCTTGATCCACACTCTTCGTATCTCAGTTCGGTCCTGTTCTTTTCTTACCTCAAACCACTGAAATCTTCCTCCGAGGATCAGCGCACTTTGCAGAGATCACTCACAAAATGAGGCGCACTTACTTTGTATATGACGCTCTTTGCATACAAAGAGCCTCATAATGTGCAGAAGGTATGGGTCATCCTTCTAGGACTCCCGATGGTTTTTTGGCAACCAAAGATTTTTGAAGCCATTGGAAACAGGCTTGGGAAGTTCATAGCGGTGGAAGACAATTGGGAGAACAAATTGGATCGGAGATGCGCCAGGTATCTGGTTGAATTGGACCTAAGGAATGGATTATATGAGGAGCTCAAGATTGTGATGCATGGCAGCTCATGGTGGCAGAGGTTGGACTATTGGAAGATCCCTTTCAGATGTTTCAACTGTAGGGAGGTGGATCACATGCAGAAGGACTGCCCGAAAGCTGCCATGAAGCCTATACACAAGAAGGTTTGGGTGAAAAAGGTTAAACTAGTAATTAGAGATTTTCAGATGCAAGGAGAATGAGGGTAGAGTACAGGTCGCTCAGGAAACACCTCAAGATGTACCAGACAAAGGAAAAAAGATATTAGCCGATGAGGAGGACATGCTTTTAGACATGCAAGGTGGCAATGAAGGGAAAGTGACAGGGTCAGCGAAAGCGGAAGCCGATAACGGTGATGGCAAAGATGATGGAGAACGGAGCTAGAAAAGTCAACCCAGTCCTTCAGAAGACAACGAAACTATGCTCAAACCAACAGTTTTAATGCTCCAAGAAACTATGCTAGAAGGGTCAAAACAGAAGCCATAATCAAAGAAATACTCAAAGATTGGGAAGTGGAAAGCTTAGATGCAGAAGGTCATTCGGGAGGTTTAATAATAGCTTGGAGCCCAACTTTGAACAAAAGTGATTAAAGAAAACTTAATTCAGTCACTGAAACCAAACTAAATGACAAAGAGACAGGGATGGACTTCACATTACTAAATGTGTATGGACCCTTCTACGATAGGAAAATCTTCTGGGAAAAGTTTAGTCTTGTTAGAGCAATGAATCAACCAAATGTTATCTTAGGGGGAGATCTGAACCTAACCCTAGCAGCTGGAGAAGTTTGGGGAGAAAATGCCAGGCAAGATGCTCTAGCTCCCTTTTTTCTGAACCTTTTTGAAAAAGAGCAGTTAGTGGATATTGCTCCCCTTAAGCTAGAACCAACTTGGCGCAATAAGAGAGGAGATTCTCAAGCCATCTCTAAAAGGCTAGATCGATTTTTGGTCAAAGAAAACCTGTTAAATGAAAACCTGACCCTAAAATTTGCAGTAGAGACAGGGGGAAATTCTGATCATAGACCAATCTCTTTGTTAATAATACCTCCTGAGAAGAAACCACTAGCCCCTTTCAAATTCAACCCTCTTTGGTTGGAAGATGAGCAGTATAGAGTTCAAATTCAAAATGCTTGGCAGCCTGTAAGAAGAGATCCGAACCACAATGCAATGCAACAGTTTGCAAACAACTTATGTAGGGCAAAGAAAATATCCAAAGAATGGGATAAAATACACAAGGCCTCTTTACAAAAAGAATTGAAGGAAATAGAAGAAAGCATAGAGGTCTTATTCCAAGGAAATGAGAATGGGGTGTTTAGCCTGGAGGAAACTGAAATGATGAAATCTTTGGAGAGCAAGAAAGAGAAACTTTTAGACAATGAAGAAAAATATTTATGCCTCAAAAGCAGAGCTCTGTGGCTTGAAGCAAGGGACAAAAACTCCAAATTCTTTCACAATTATGCAACTCACAGGAGGAATATAAACACTATATGTGAAATAAGAAACCAAGAGGGAAGCCTAGTACGCACTTTTAAGGAGAAAGCAACAGCAGGGGTTGGTTTTTTTCAAAACATCTTCAAAGAGCCAGAAGGGTGCCCTATTCAGAAAATCTTGGAAGTTTTAGGTTTTTTTCCGAGAATGATAACTGAAGAAATGAATGAAGATCTCACTAAGGAAATTTCAGAGGAAGAAAACAATTATACTTTACATTCTTTTCAAAAAGGAAACAACCCTGGGCCTAATGGTTTTACTCTGGAATTTTACTTAGGGTTTTATGATTTGATGAAAAAGGACATTCTAGAGGCGGTGAGAGAATCACAGGAATCAGGGAAAGTGTTGGGGAGTATAAATTCAACTTTTTTGACTCTGATACCCAAAAAATAGAAACCCCAATCCTTTGATGAATTCAAGCCCATCTCCTGTTGCAACATGATTTATAAAATCATTGCCAAGGTACTAGCTCTGAGGATCAAACCAGTTCTAAGTGAAATTATTTCTGAAGAACAATTTGGCTTCTTAAATAACAGGCAGATTCATGATTTAGTGTCCCCGGCTCAGGAGACAATACATACCATTAAAAAGGAAAAACAAAGAGCTTTTGCTTTAAAGCTAGATTTATCAAAAGCTTATGACAGGGTGGGATGGACTTTTGTAAGATTGTTGCTGATAAAAATTGGAGTAGCCCTAGAAGTTGTTGAGTGGATTAAGGGTTGTCTACAGTCCACCTCCTTTGTTGTTCTAATCAATGGATCTCCTTCCAATTTCTTCAGACCTACAAGAGGCCTAAGGCAAGGATGCCCTCTCTCACCCTTCATTTTCCTGTTGGTGGCAGAGGCATTGAGTAGGATCATCCACAAAGCCAAATCAGAAGGGGCAATAAAAGGCATCAAAGTGTCTAATACAGAAGAAGTAACACACACCCTCTTCGTAGATGATGTCCTGTTGTTTGGTGAAGGATCCATCAGGAACCTTGAGGCCTTCATAGCTCCGATAGACAAGTACAAAAAAGCCACAGGAATGGTGGTAAACGTGGATAAATCCAATCTCATCCATAATTATTTCCCTTAAGATATGCTACAGAGGACAAGGGAGTTAATGCAATATCAAATTACCCCTGTTGGGGAAGGTTTCAAGTATTTGGGATTACACTGAAACCTAATTGTTACTCCTTTCAAGACTGGGTCTGTCTATTCAAAAAGATAGAAAGCAGGATAAACAATTGGGCAAATCGGTTCCTTCCAAAGGAGGAAGGCTAGTGCTCCTAAAAGCAGTCCTACAAAGTATCCTAGTGTACTGGGCCTCAATAGCATACATACCAAAGGGAATTTTAACAAAAATCAGAAAGATGTGTTTCTCCTTCTTGTGGACAGCGAGCAAGCAGACAGAAGGAATTCCCCTGGTAAAGTGGAAGACATTAGCTCGGCCAAAGGAACTAGGAGGATGGGGCATAAAGAATTTAGAGTTGTTTTGCAAAGCACTAGCAGCAAAAACCATGTGGGGATTCCTTCAAAACCCTGAAACGCTATGGGGCAAGGTCATCTTGTCCAAATATTGCTTTGGAACCAGCCTAACAGATTGGATTAGAAATCCAGATAAAACTTTCAAGAATGGCTCAATAGGGTGGAAGGCGATGATTTTGGCCTATCCTTTAGTTGGACATTGGATAGCCTGGAAGATAGGTGATGGAAGACAAGTAAGAGTGGGAGAAGACCCTTGGGCTGGAGAAGGTGAAAATTACAGACTAACTCCATGGTTAATACACCACCTAAGGTCTCTTCGAATTTACTCTTTAGCAGATGCATGTGTTAATTCAACCTTAAGAGGGCGAGGACAGTGGAAAAATGCCTCTGACCTCGAACTAACAGGAGATCTTGCAACAGAATGGAATAGATTTCTCAATCTATTAGTCACAAATTTCATTCACCTGCGGTCAGAATCGAACAAGATAATCTGGACAAAAAATCCAAAATCAGGGCAATACACAGCCAAACTAGGATATCAAGTGTCATTTGAAGAGCATATAGGGAGAGAGAATCAGTAGGGGTGGAAAAGGTTATGGCAAATACAAATCCTGTAAAGACCATAATCACAATGTGATTAGCCTTTTCAAATAAATTATTGACATGGGAAATGTTGCAGAAGAGAGGATTTGAAAGACTAGGATTATGCACTCTATGTAGATCAAGCGATGAAACAAGCTCTCATTTGTTTGCCTTCTGTCCATATGCAGGAAGCGTGTGGATGGGCGTGGTGAGAAAGCTATCAGCAGGAAGAACTCATGAAAGAGCAACTGCTACTTTAGAAGAACGAACCAAAACTTGGTGGCACGATGAAGGGGTAGGTCTATATGAAGTCTTTCCGGTTCTTTTTGTTTACAGTATATGGGAGGCACGGAACAGATCTATTTTCAACAACGCATGGACTCCCCCTGACATCACCATTTCCCTGTTAATGAATAAGATACAGGAACACAAGCTTAACACTGTCATCACCAAAAAAAGAATTATCAGAGCTCCGGTAATAAACAACGAAACTCCATGGGCCTACTTCGATGGTGCAGGCCAGGGTGAGCCTCCCCTAGGAGGTGCTGGAGTAGTCATACACTTTTCATCAAAGAGAAAGTTGCTTGTAGAATATGCCATGGGCCAAGCTACTAATAACAGGGCAGAACTTGCGGCATTATGGTTAGCTTTAAAAGTGGCCCTCAACAATCAAATACAGGATATTCAGATTTTCGACGATTCAAAAGTTGTGGTGGATTAGGTAAATGGAAGAAACAATATATGAGTTCCACAGCTACAACATTTACTTGCTGAAATTCAGAATTTAAAAGCTCTGTTTAGGAGGCTATCCTTTGCACTCTATGCAGATCAAGCGATGAAACAAGCTCTCATTTGTTTGCCTTCTGTCCATATGCAGGAAGCGTGTGGATGGGCATGGTGAGAAAGCTATCAGCAAGAAGAACTCATGAAAGAGCAACTGCTACTTTAGAAGAACGAACCAAAACTTGGTGGCACAATGAAGGGGTAGGTCTATATGAAGTCTTTCCGGTTCTTTTTGTTACAGTATATGGGAGGCACGGAACAGGTCTATTTTCAACAACACATGGACTCCCGCTGACATCACCATTTCCCTGTTAATGAATAAGATACAGGAACACAAACTTAACACTGTCATCACCAAAAAAAGAATTATCAAAGCTCCGGTAATAAACAACGAAACTCCATGGGCCTACTTCGATGGTGCAAGCCAGGGTCAACCTCCCCTGGGAGGTGCTGGAGTAGTCATACACTTTTCATCAAAGAGAAAGTTGCTTGTAGAATATGCCATGGGCCAAGCTACTAATAACAGGGCAGAACTTGCGGCATTATGGGCAGCTTTAAAAGTGGCCCTCAACAATCAGATACAGGATATTCAGATTTTAGGTGATTCAAAAGTTGTGGTGGATTGGGTAAATGGAAGAAACAGTATATGAGTTCCACAGCTACAACATTTACTTGCTGAAATTCAAAATTTAAAAGCTCTGTTTAGGAGGCTATCTTTTGCACATATATATCGAGAATTGAACGAAGAAGCTGATACTCTCTCAAAACAGGCTTTAGCGTATCAACCAGGAATGATGGAGATAGAAGAAGTTACAGATGGGTTATCAACCCTCCGTTATGAAGCAATTTAAAATGCTACTTATGCAAATTTTGTAAATCTCGTGTGAAAAAGCCATAAAGGCTTTGTAATGATCAGATAAGAAACACTAAGACTGTTTTTGCAAAAATGCAAGGCTATAATGAGATGTAAGCTCGGCAGAGCACCACTTGTAAGATGTGACAGGAGACACTAAGACTGTTTCCAAGTCCGCAAGGCTGGTTTTTTTATGTAAGCTCACCAGAGCAGTTCATGTTTATTCTCTGAATAAAAGGTCTTTTTCTTTGGAAAAAAAATATATACAAGTCATCTTGACTTACTTGGGCCGACCTTTAAATCTGCTTTACTTTTGTTTGGGGCCGACATGTCATATGTCTAAGTGTTTCTTTTTAATCCTGTTTTGAGAAACATTGAGGCTTCTTATTTCAAGATCTCTTTAAGGCATCTTCAGTGGCACTTCAAGGGACTTCTTCAGGGTAACTTCGTAGGCTTCTTCAACATTCTTCCTCTCATGGCATCCAACACTTGTCATTCACAATCTTTCTTATACAACTTGTTGACATCAATGACAACATCATAAGTCCAACAAGATGTATATAGAGGGTGGAGCCACACCACCAAGCGTTTGTTGACAATTTGAATTTCATCCACATGGGATGTTTGTTGACCATTTGCAATTCTCCTACATAGTAACTTCAACAATCATATTCTGTTTGGCAGTTCTGCCGCAATTTAAATCATTTGGCATCATTATCAAGATTGCGCTTCCCAAAGGAACCACCATCTTACTAGAGAAATATTTAGTCCAAGCTGCAAAATTAAAGTACTTTTCATATTTATACCTTTACTTACAGCATTGAGTCATTTGCATAGGTGCGCTTATTATCTCCTCTATAAGAAGGATTGTTTCCATAAATACATTATCACAGGCCTTCGCCTTGGCATTTAAATTGGTGATCATATGTGATGTTGGCTCTTACTCTACTCGTTATTATTTCTTACATTCCAAGTGACCTAGCCTAGGAGCTCTCAGATAAAATCAGGCCCTGGAGGGCATGTTGGGTCAAACACATTGTATGAATGATGATAGATGTGATTAGAGGGTGGAGTGATATATTAGTGAGCCAGGACCAAGTTCTGGCCAGTTGAAGAAAAGTGGTGAACAGCAAGTGTTTGTTGACCATTTCAATTTCATCCGCATGGGGAGTTTGTTGATGGCCATACTATTTCCTTATTTGAGGTGCATAGAAGGAAGGATGATTCACCAATTATCTAAAGTCTAGGTATGATTTAAATTGCATGTTAAGCTTTGCCTTCTGTGTCTATATAAACTTGTGCAGGAAATCAGTCCAAAACAATTCACGGTTAGTCCTGTTCAGAAAGCGTTTGCAATGTAAACCTATATTTTGAATGGATGGTTTCCAAAACCATTGTTCACTCAAATAAGGATTTATTCAAAATCATCTGTGTAAAAATATATCATCCTTCCACCACATGATTATTTAAACGTTTACATGTGAAAATAACTCTTCTCAAAGCTCCTTTGAAGTTCATTCCAAATCTAGTTTTGATTCCAATTTTCCTCACAACTTACATATCCTGTACGAAATTTGGTTCGTCAAACATCAATTATGATTTCGAAATAATGAGATACGGGGTCCAAAAAAAGGCCTGCACATTGTAGGTAGCCACATTCCAGTGTGGCTTGGAGGATGTGCACCACCCACTTAGACCACTCTATTCAGCCCTGGCTGGCCTACTGTCATAGGGAACTCTTCAAACGTCATACAACCACGTTTCTAAGCTGCCATTGATTGCATCAAGTACCATTAGTCTAACCTCTGTGTGCCTTGATAAGAATGCAGGCCCTACAGAATTACATGGGCATGAACAAGTGTATACTCCATAAAACCAGCTTAGTTATACTATCCATAAACTGTGGATCAGTTTCTCCACATAAATGGGTAATTCTACACCATCTTTCAAGTTGTGTTATCCCATTGTCTGTAAGTTGGCTGCTTTGATGATTGCTTGGCCTCAACAGCAGAACAATATTGCTTGCAACCACAAACGATAGCAATGAAAATTTAGTAAGAAGCCTTGACACTGCTTCTCTGTCACAATCTGTCTACATCGCATTTGTTTTGTTTAACACCTCACTCAAGTTGCCAGGAAGATTTTATTTGTTGTCTTGCAACTCTGCACCAGTATTTGTATGGTGAAGAGTAAATAATTCCATCTAGTAAAACAATTCTTTCTAGACATAGTGTGGTGCTAATAGTGCTATATCCTAGCCCAAAAACCAAGTGGCTGAGTAAAGGTGTGAAGATGTGGAAGTACAAGTAGAAATGTGCCCAAAAGACCTAAGTCACAAGAGAGAATGCTTTATAGAAATTATTACTAAAACGGCTGTGATTGTGAAGAGGAATTGTACATTGATTGAGGAGAGAAAAGCGTTGACTTAATCAGGAGAAATGGTCTCCATCACCTCTATTTATACTAGTCTATGTGCAAACACTTGTCTGTTGACCCAATAAAAAATGCAGTTCAGTGACTAAAATTCTTGACCATAAGAAATCTGTTTGCCATAAATGAGGAATGTGACCACAGTAAATAAACAGATCAACTGCCATAAATGATTTAATTGGTTTCCACTCTTATTTTTCCTTCATTTTCTATCTAAAATTTCCAATATTTTCTCCAACAACATGCTGTCCTTTCCTGTCTCAAGTACACATAATGCTGTTCCTATCTTAATATGTCTTGTAGGTCGTAACAACTAAAACCTCAACCATTTAGTAGAAGAAAAATCTAAACTAAAAAATCAAACTCAACCCTTAGAAAACACTCTCCATTCAAAAAGATAAAGGCTTAGAAAAAAATAAAATTAGAATGTAAATATTTTCACGAACACATGAACCAATAGAATCAATGACGTCCAAATACAACAAAGCAATAACCAAGGATCCAAAAAAAACAAGAAGAAAAGAATGATTAACCAAAGATGATAAACTCAATTTGCACAAAAATGAAACAAAAGAAACCATTCCCAAAACAATAAGTGATATAGCCTCTAAAATAGTCCAACCAACCAAAATCATTTTCATAAGAGGAAAAATCAAAGCCATTAAGGATAAATCCTAACAGATTCCGACGACATGCTCAATTTTGTGTAAGACTTTGTAATAAAAACAGACATCCAAACTTTTGAAGAATCATACTCCTGTGAGGTAGGATTTCAAGCAAGTATGAAGTACAACACTGTAATACTTTACACCAAAAGTTTCCATATGCATACAAATAGTCAAATAACATCAAATTCGAATGTCACGAAAAGAGAAAAATATGATACAATATTAAGATATAAGTAGATTTATGAATATGAAATACCAATCCACCAAAAAGAACATAAATTCTACAATCCCAAAGAGGCAAGAAGACAAACTCCATTTAGATAAAGACGATCTACATTGCTTAAGTATCCACATTACAAGTAGAAAGGATAGTCAGAAAAAAAAACAATAATTTGCAATCATTATCAAGCAAAGAACCACAAAACCAGAGGAACCTAAAACAGATATTGAGCATAAAATCAACCTAGAATCAAATAGCCAACCCACACTTAGAACACCTTATGAACTAAGTTGTTTTAAAAATGAATATATAGTAAAAAGAGTCAAAGATTTCTTCACTAAAGCCTTTATATGAGCATCCAAATGATCTTATGGTGCCCCAATCTTGTTAGTCAAAAAAAAGGATATGCAAATGTGCATAGACTATATATCCCTAAATAAACTTGCACTGGAATAGATGACTTTCTCAATACATTGAAAGGTGCATCCATTTTCTCCAACATAGACCTAAGAAAGCAGATACTGCCAAGTAAGAACAAAAGAAGCATAAGTATCTAAAACAAGCTATACAACAAGGGATAGTCACTATGAATTTCAAAACTTTACATTTAGATTGATATATGCACCAACCACCTTTATGAGAATGATCAACAGTTTAATCTTCCCATAGCTAGGAAAACTCATCACTGATGCCCTACTCTTTGCAAAATGAATAAAAACATGAAACTCGTCTAGAAATTATGTCAAGACTCAATAATAAGAGAAACCAGCCAATTGACCAAATATTAAAATGTGACTTCTTCCAAAAAGATGTTGATAAGCTAAGACACATTGTGTCAAAGAAGGCCATACCAGTGACACTCTCATAATCAAAGAGATCAAAGACTGGGAAACATTGTCAAGTGTTCAAAATGGAAGAGGTGTTCTACAATTAGTAGGCTTCTATAAAAATTTATGAAAAACTTTTCATAAATAGCAACACCCTCCTAACGAAATCAACAAGATTTGAATGGACCAAAAACAACAAGAAGCCTTTAATCATTTAAAGAAAAGTTTAATGAAGGCTCCAATATTGACCGTGCTAGACCCTTATAAACCATTTTGTCACCCACGCCACTATAATCGATAAAGCAATTGAGTAGTACTAACAAAAATCAAAAAGCAATTGCCCAAGGAAGCTAAAAAAATGAATGACATAGAACAAGGACACCCCATCTAAACAACAAGAAGCCTTTAAACATTCAAAGAAAAGTTTAATTAAGGCTCCAATATTAACTTTGATAGACCCTTATAAAGCATTTTATGATTATCATCCACACCAATGTGATTGGTAAAGCAATTGTGAGATACAATCAAAAATTAAAAAGCAATTGTCCAAGGAAGCTATAAAAAAAAGAATAACATAGACAAAGGACGCCCCATCCTCAATCACAAACTAGCTATAATCTATGCCATCAAAATAAGGAAACCTTACCTTTAAAACAATTTTTTTGAAGTAATAACCGACCATAAACCATTACTCTATTTACCCCAAAAGGAAAATTTCCAACTAAACACCGATATAGATGATCACGAGTGTTCATTGAATATAAACCAAAAACAACCTACAAGACTGAAAAAGGAAATGTAGTTATTGGTGCCCTCTCTAGAGTTTATGCAATATATTATATCCTTAATACATGGAAATCTTGGAGAGAACAAGAAGAAATGAATGTCAAGATAGGGGTTAGGAGAACAAGAAGAAAAATAATGTCAAGAAATGAAAACAAGAAACCACCCACCCAATTGCAAAATAAAAATTACACCTTGTCACACAATGACGTATAGTAGTTCCTAACAGAGATCCTAAAATACAAAATCCTTTTAAGAATAT
Organism: Pseudotsuga menziesii; assembly: GCA_001517045.1. Classification (NCBI taxonomy): domain Eukaryota; kingdom Viridiplantae; phylum Streptophyta; class Pinopsida; order Pinales; family Pinaceae; genus Pseudotsuga; species Pseudotsuga menziesii. The sequence continues at coordinate 61,651 of LPNX010540798.1, read as the reverse complement.
TACGATATCCCATTAGCAAGAAAAATAGGAATACATAAAAAATAAAACCTGTGAAGCACAAGACAACATGTTTGTTGGGAAAAGGTGAAGAAAGATATATATGTATATAAATACTTGTGAAGCACCCAAGTATATAAATTTGAAAAATAAGTGTTTCAAAGGAATTTGTTACAAATTTACCAACAATATCAAAACAGAATGACCAAATCTCACTTATTTTGGACAAAATGATCAAATATGGGAGATTCATTCACTGTAGAATGAATCAAAAGCAAGTGATTTGTTGAAATTCTATCCTCCGAGCTTTTCTCTAAATATGGCTTGCCCAAAGATATTGTAAACTACAAGTACAAAGATCCAAAATTTATGGAAAACTTGCAAAAATATCTTTTCAAAATTCAAGTGCTCATTTTAACTTCAAATGTTGAGAGCAAATGAAGCATCCAATTACTTATTGTGAGAAGAAAGCCTACATTTGTTAAATTCTCATACAGGAACAATATCCATTCAACAACAGGCATGAACACTATTCAGAGCAATCTACGGTTTTAACTTTCAACCCTCTAAATTCTATCAATCTTGATCTTGCAAATGTCAAATGAAAGACAATCCTTGCTACAAATGTTGGACAGAAATCAAAAGAATGTATAAAGAACTTGAAAAGAGCACAACCAAAAGCAAAAGCATACGAAGACCAACATCATATGCCAAGTTCCTTTGAAATCAGAGGCAAAGTATATCTAAGAGTCAAACCAAACAGCATCCTATCTACTCGAAGATGCACAAAACCCTCTCCCAAATACTACATTAGTACATACCATTCAGCACCCTAGAAAAGATAGATTAAGTCACCTACAAGATACAGCTACCACCTCAAATCGAAATTCATCTAGTTTTCTATCTGAGTTTCCTAAAGAAGACACTATTCGGATTTAAGCTTTAAACACCATACTACCAAGCTATGTCATTGAAGAAGAGATTGAGCAAGAAATAAATGATCCTATAAAATCTTAGATCAACAAACAGGAAAGTTTCCTAACGGAAAAAAAAAAAGAGAACACAATCTAATGGTCAAACAAATCAATTGAAGAGGCAATTGGGAATCAGCAGCCTTTAGAAGAATCTAACATCATTGAGGACAATGAGTCTCTCTAAGGGTGAGACATGTTACCACCCCAAATAAAAAGACTACTATAAAGATAGAACTAACAGTTTGCATCTTCAATGTTTTAACAGATAACCTAAACTCACAAAACAAAAAAATGTTATAGTAAGAAAAGAGGGCTAACTTAGGCATAAAAGGTTCGTGGAGGAATGTATTTGAGCCAGGCCAGCCTTAAATCCACAATTAAATTCACATATGATGACCTGCAGATTCGGAGAACCTACAGAAGAACACCCGGCCAATTCAAACAAGAAGAAATTAACTAGTATATACTATAAATAGATGACAAGTAGGCCTCGTTTTCACACACATCTACTCGAGTTCTCTCCTTGATTATTGTGCACTTCTTCTGCTACACAGTGAATACATCCATTGTATTCTATTTGGCATTTCCGCTGCACTTTTGATCATTTGGCATCATTATCAAGACCACAATTCACAGAAAAACCACCTTCTTACTAGAGGAATATTTGATCCACACTGCTAAAATAAAGTACATCCATCTTTATACCTTTACTAACAGCATAGAATCATTTGCATAATTGCACTTATTATTTCCTCTATGAGAAAGATTGGGCCTTAGTCTTTGCCATAGAATTGGTGATCAATGATCATATGCTATGTTGGTTCCCATTCTGCCTCTTACTAATTATTGTCTCTTATATTCCAACTGACCCAGCCTAGGAGCTCTCAAGTAAAATCAGGCCCTGGAGGGCATCTTGGGCCTTCGAGACTATTTCACTGTTTATCACATTATATGAATCGTAATAGATGTGATGAGGGGATGGAACCACATATTAGTCAGCCAGGGACAAAGTGAGTTCCAGCCACATGAAGAATGACAATGGACATTAACTGTTTGATTATTTGAATTTTTATCCGCATAGGAAGTTTGTGGATGGCCATACTCTATTGCCATATTTGAGGTGCATAGTGGGAAGGACGACCCACCAATTACCTATAAAATCCAAGTATGATCTACATTGCATGGTAATGCTTTGCCTTCTCTATCTCTATGAACTTGTGCTTGCAGGGAGAATGGAAATCCGAAATCAGTCCAAAACAGTTTGGGGCTAGTCATGTTTGGAAAGTGTTTCAAGTAGACCTATATTATTTTGACTGGATGGTTTCCAACTTTCCAAAACCATGATTTGCCCAAAGAAGGATTCATTCAAAGTCATCTCTGCAATAATATATCATGTTTCCACCATGTGATTATTTAAACGTTTACACATGAATATATCTCTTCTCAAAAGATCCTTCTGAAGTCCATTCCAACTCTGGTTTTGACTCAAATCCCTCACGCCTTACAGTTTGTGCCCAATTTGGGTTGTTGTCAAACATCATTATGATTTCAAAATAATGAAATCCAGGATCCAAAAATAAGGCTTGCACAGTTTAGGTAGCCACATTCCAGTGTGACTTCGATGATGTGCACCACCCACTTAGACCGCTCTATTCAGCCCTGGCTGGCCTAGTGTCCTAGGGAACTCTCAAATGAAGCACGACCACTTTCTAAGTTAGCATCGGTTGCATCTATAAGTAGCATAAGTCTAATCTCAATGTGCCTTGATGATAAAGCAGTTACTATAGAATTACCTGGACATGAAAAGAGTATAATTAAACTATCCAGAAACTGTGGATCAGTTTCTCCACAAAATTGGGTAATTGTACACCATCTTTCAAATTGTATTATTCCATTGTCTCTAAGTTGGCTGCTCTAATGATTTCCTGGCCTCAACAACACAAATTTATTGCTCAGCCACAGAGATGGAAACAGACACTTTGTAAAAATCCAAGTCACTGCTTCTCTGTCTCAAACTGTCTACATGCCATTTGTTGTGTTTAACACCTCACCCAAGTCGCCATGAAGATTAGATTCATTGTCTTGCAACTCTATTACAGTATTTGTAAAGTGAAAAGTAAAAAAAATCATCAAGTTGAGACTCATTTGTCTTGACCTTCCATACACAAACTCTAAATTCTACAGCATGGAAAAAAATGTGTTCGAATTTGTTTCCAACCATATTCTGCTGATCTACAGCAAGTTAGGGACTCCCTTTTCTCCCCAGTTTCAGATCATTCTCTGGTAACATCTGTCCCAATCAATGAATAACAAAAGGACAAATTTACAGTAAAGTTAGGGATCCCCTATCTCCTGAATTTCAGTCTTCATGCTTGGGCACAATCAAAACAACCTCATCCTTTCCTAAAAAAAAACAAATGTCTCAATTTGTAAATAGCTGAAAAGGGGAGTGAAAGAACTTGGCCTGTTGACTAGCAACAAAATTGAGATACAAAATTGCAAAGGCTTCAAAGGCTTGCCCATCCACTCTCAGAGAAAGGGCCAGCCCTCCAAAATACATGCAGGTAAAACCACTTCCAGCACAGGATGCCAATCTGTGAATAGGCAACAAAAACTCCAAAAGCAGCTATGAACAAAGTTCTGAGATCTTTGGATGCCTTCAACCAGACCTCATTTGTGCATATGCAAACCATAAAGACATCATAGAAGCCACTTGTTTTTCTTGTTGACCTCCACTTTTCTAGTTAAAATTTTGCAATGGTAGAGTTTTGGATCCTATTTCCAGTAACGTACAATAAAAAATTGGATATAATACACGTTTAAGAAGAGGCGTGGGAGAATACCATGGGTGGCGTATATCCCTTTTCCATCACTGACAGACTTATGAAAATAAATCATTTTATTGTGGATAAAATATGGCAAACCTATTTCTAATAGTTGGTGCTGAGATAGTAAAAACAAAATGATGCTATGAGAATCACTTAAGACAAATATCTTCATTTATATGAATGTGGTGAGCATGTAAAACCTATAGGAATGTAGAAAATACCAATGCCATGGAGAAGATGAACACAAACCATGAGAATACACAAGAGACACTCTATATATGCCCTTGCATCCAAGTAACTAAATATGCTAGTAGCCTTTTGCATGTTTGCAAACAAAGAGATCAAGCTAGAAATTGATTCCCCGATAAACATCCTGTCCTCACTGCCTTGCTTAGGCTAAAATGAAACAATTCCTGGCTAAAGAACACCTGCCTGTTGTCATAAATGAAATTTTTTGGTGTTCGTGCTGTGTCACTTTTAGGTGTACTCTTAAAAACAGTCATGTTGATGTAGATTCAAAGGTATAGTTTTAGTTACACTCAACCAAATGTCAGGACATTAGCTATATTATTGCTATCTCAATCTCTGCATTTATAAGGTGTATTTAAGTAGCTTTCAATATCTGAAGAATAGCATAATCCAATGGATGATGGTTGCCTTTGAGATCAAATGTGACCTAACAATGATTTTGATAAAGAGTAGCTTAGCCAGTAAGTTCCAATTCAGTGATCTAATAACATGCTCCACAACTTGACACTGTCAATCACTTGAACAAAGCATAATGTAGACCAACCAGGAAGTGATGATTATGCAAGCAGCAACTGGACAGTTACGAACTTATAACACATACAGTGCACTCTCAACCCCATCAAATACAGAAACTACACTGGACTTCCTATCGGAACAACTTCATAACCTACATTCCTCGCCATGCTCATCTACAACAAATTGCATAAGCATAACAAATGCAAAGAGAATGGGATCAAAACCATCAAGATTTACTCTCTTCTAGGCTCTCTACTTTTGCAATTGTCGACTTTTAGATTAACCAAACAATTAGCTTGTTTATAGCAATACCTTTCTCTTCTCTGATTTGGAGAACAGCATGCAATGAACTGCAGAAATGCAATCATTTCCGCTTCCATTTGTGTAATTGCTGCAATGATCATCCTCACCAAATCTAAATAAAGCTTCCAATATCAAAACACTTCCACAGTCTACCTAATCTTTATGAATGACTAAATAATCCTTGCATAAAAGATCTTGATGCAGTATAAAACACAATACAAAGGATTGATCAACCAAGAAAAAAAAAGCCTGGGAGGATTAATTGCAGCTATAAAATTCGCCAAGCCATCTTGAGCATGGATGATCCATCTCCCACGAATTCTTGTTAGAGCATGTAAAAAACATAACCTCCTAACATAAGTGGAATGATAGTTACATGTTATCTTAACCTCTGTGTTGGTACAATTTTTTATTTTTCTACAGCATTCAATTAATTTGGCATGTCATTGAATGTAGTCTAGCATAATTACTAGAATTCGCACTGCGTAATATTAATCGATCCTACAAATCTTAGTATGATAACCAATCAAGTTGCTTCCGCACTGGAGTTGTTCCCTCGCTTTTCACTTCTTCCACTACTTCCACCAAGTCCAGATCGTCTAGATTGGCACTCAGGACTGACCTCTTATGCTAATAATTACTAATTCGATATTAGCATGAGGCATCTGGCCAATAAAGGCTTGGAAGACGATCCTACCAAAGGTCATCAAGGGATGTTTTCCCTTCACTTGTTCAGGAATTTTAACAAAGAACTAAAAAGCATAGCTTCCTAACAAAGTTGGATAGCCTTGCCCTTAACAAAACACGATAAATCTGTAAATAAACCAATCAAACCTTTATCAAATTTATCTCGAGTTATTTGACAATGGCGAATAATAGGAGATGACTCACTGGGAACTGATCAATGAGCAACCCTACTAGACAAAACCTATTCCACCAATCTTGATGTTTCAATGTAGTATGGCTGAGACAAAGCTCATAATCGATCAAAACCTTGATGTGGTTTGTATTTTAGGGATGCTTGGACGCATTGAGGAAAATAGACAGAGGCCATCTTTCTTGCGCGGCCTGATGTATTAAGCCAAAGAGGATCAGATTCCTCCTTCCGACATCGTTATCAAAATTTATCTGGCCTTACTATTACATAGGATAGAAAACTAAAATGGCGAAAAGAAGGCCGATCTTCTGTCATTGTACAAATGAGGCCAGTGATAACTTATTGCTGAAATTCTTATCTTGGAATGCAAAGAACATCATCCGCTTGTGTTAAACACTATTAGATTGATTGCTGAGATAGACTGTTTTGGGAAATACATGTTCAGAAATAAGAACTTACATGTGGAGTCATGAAAAAAGCCTGAGCATGGAACCTCTCTGATGAAGTTTTAGATGGAAATACAATCCCTAAGATGAAGTTGGGGCGGCCCCAAATGGACTTTGGAAGAAATGCAATGCAGACATGATGGACGCGGAACGCTCGATCTATTTACCAGTTCCCGCAAATGAAAATGACACTGCATTTTACACAATCCCAAGGACTAGGAGACTTGCCTTTCATATTATCTAATCAGGTAACATTCACAGCTAAGTTTGTCTGCAAACTATCAATTTCCATCTAATCATGTTTGGGCTTTCCAATAGCTTCGGCTATTGCTTTCACTATCTAATATAACTCACTTGAAAGATAAGAAGGAATTAGTGGTGGGTCAAAGGTCTATTTGGTGTTAAAGAGATGAAGGAACCTCACCGATTAAAGAATGTCCATGAGCATTAGGTTAAAAGTGCCAAATGCATGCCTTTTTTTTTTTTTGTTAAGTGGATATTATTATAAGCTCTCTAAAATATATTTTAGAGGATTATTGTTCAAAATAGTGTGAGGTTTATTGTTCATCTCTTTGTGATCTTAGTTGGGTAAGGTTATTTATCTTGATTATTAGTTTATATATATGTATTGTTAAGGGTTTTGGTATGCATTTTTTGGATTTGTGATGAGATATTATGAGAGATTTTTTCAAGCAGAAAAAATCATTTCTTTTATATTAAAGAAACAGGTTACAACACTGTAAGACATAAACATAGAATTTTCTCTCAAAACAATGATCTCACCCAACAGACCGCCAATAATTTGTCAACAACATACTACCCAATCCGCAAAAGATATCTCAAAATTATCAGATCTCTGCTCCATAATCTGCCCACCTAAGGCATCATGACTGACATACAAAATGACAAACAAAATAAAAATAGATATAGTAAGATGCTATCTTGAATCACCATCTAGTGTCCGGTCCATACATTCCAAGAAAACATATTGTCCCCCATGTAGGTCAAGGTTCAAGAGTCAAAAATCTTGAAAGTAGAGGAGGTAATTAATTCCCCATCCAAAAATTCAAATAGTGAAAAGTGCTCCATAGTGTTATGTAGTGTCGCCTTGGACAAACCATCCGCCAACACATTATGTTCTCTGTATATATGTTGACAATCAAAGCAAAAGAAATTGTCCTTGAGGGCCAATGTACGAGCACACCAGTGCTCCAGTTCAAGTACCTGCAAGTTTGACACGTTGTTAGCCCAGTTGATGATAATTCTAGAGTCGCCAAAGACTCTCAGTTGAGGGAGACCCATGACAGAGGAGGCAAAGAGTAGTCCCCATAGCCCCATGAGCTCAGCTTTGGTATTCGTACTGGGACCACAACCCAGCGTAAGATGAAAAAAATGTGACTTACTGATATACAATACCATCCCAGCCCCACCAATACCAGCTTGTGTTGCACCATCGAAGAAACCCATAGCCGCACCCACCTCGGGAGCAATACCAATATTGTGTGTATTATGCACCCTAACAGGTTCAGGGAAATCTGTAATGAGCTGAAGGACACCTAACAAAATAAATTGTACCTGGTGTCTCCTGTCCTGAAAGATCACAGAGTCCAGATAAGCTAATTGCAAAAGAAAGGAAGGTACTGAGGCTTAGACCCCTTCCTCATCCAACATTCCATGAAAGCGCCAAAAGAAAAGTCATCCCACCGAAAAGTCAAACCAAACTGTAAAGCAACAACATGATAAATTGATTTCCCAAATGGACATTTCCAGAAAAGATGATCAACTGATTCTGCCTCTGTAGCACAAAGATGACAAAAGTTAGGCCCAATCCGCCCTTTAACCTGTAAAAATTCCCAAGTATTAATTTTTCCATTAATGTACAACCACGTAAAGTATTTGATCTTGAGTGGTAAGTTCCAGGACCAAAGTACCTTATGCCATCATCAATCCACCACATCTAAATGTATGTCGACCAAGTACTGATAGGCAAGCTTAGTCGTGACCTATCCTGATTTGTCATTGTAAGACCAAACCAATTTGTCCTATCCCTCCCACAATTGAACCCATGCGAAATATAGGTTGGATACATATTTCTCCCATTCTGCATACCACTCACCATTAGGATCTAGATCTTTGCAGAGAGCCAATAAGTTCCATTGGTGGGCAAATCGCAGCCAATCCTAACCTGTTCAAGGGTCTTCAGGCCATAGTCCTGGAGATAATCAACCAAGGTCCGAGATAGGCAAAAAGTCATATCCAAACCCACAATAGTGTATGTGCCCACCAAAACAAATGCACCGTTCCCCACCTTCTAGCTGAGTGTTTTAATTACCCAGCCAAAGACTTTAATAAATCCAGTCCAAATAACATAGGTTTTTGCAACCGAATGGTTTTCCAATCCAAGCCAGTTAATGAATGATCCCTTACGAATGTACTTGGACTGGAGGATCTTGTTCCATATACCAGTCCCATTCAATGCCATCCATAGACTTTTCATCTTGAGTGAACGACTAAACCAGTCGAGATTCTTGATGTTCCAACCCCCACAAGAATATGGTCTGTTAAGTGTATCCCAATGGACCATATGAGACCAATGTATTTTTTCCAAACCATCCCATAAGAAATTACGCATGATCCTTGTGATGGAATTGATGATCAAACAAGGGATCTTGTAAAGTGAAAACCAGTACACCGGAATACCACTCAAGACAAAGTTAAGGAGAATGAGCCTCCCACCCAAAGAGAGAAGTCTATACATCCAGTTGTTCACTCGCTTTTCGAACTTCTTCACCAACCATAACCAGTCCTTAACATGATAATTAAGGGGTTTCAACCAGAAACCCAGGTACTTAAATCTGACCTCAATCCACCTCAATCGGATCCATAATGAAGGGAAAGATGACCTTAATCTCAGCCACTAGGGAATCAACCAGGTTATTCTCCAGAAAGGAATATTTTCCAATACTTACCAACATACTAGATGTAGCCGAGAAAGTGTCAATGATGGATCTGTAACATCTCCACTCCTCGATAAAACCCCAACCAAATAACACAACATCATCCACGAAAAACAAGTGTGTGAGCTACAGTCGAAGAGAAGACAATACCTGTGATTTTTTCAAGTCTTTTGGCCTCAGCAATCATCAAACTCAATCCTTCCGCCACCAAGAGAAAAAGTAATGGCGAGAGTGGGCACCCCTTCCTAAGTATGAGAGATCTATGGAACAATATGTGTGTTGGGCTAGGTAATCTAGTGTTAGTGTTAGTTGTGGGTTTTTGGACTTGTGATGGGATATTATGAGAGATTTATGGAACAATATGTGTGTTGGGCTAGGTAATCTAGTGTTAGTGTTAGTTGTGGGCGTTCAACTTATTGCATAATTTATTGTTATTTATGCATCATTTCTCTATGTGGCTTGTGTTGATTTTTGAAGTTTTTGTTTGTGATGACAAATAAAACATGTGTTTGGTTTAAATTAATGTGCTTTGTTTAAATTAACGCTTCTTGTATGTAATATGGTTTGCTCTTCTTGAGGTGCTCTTCTTGGGACAAGTAAAGTCAATATTGATCTATTTCTTATGTTGGCACAATTTTGTTGAATATATTTTGACATTCTTAAAAATTTCAAGTACATAGATTCATTTTGGGCTTAATGATCATTTCATGTTCAAATTAGTGTGGTGTTGAAAGGTTTGGTTTCGGTGGGGTCACTTACTTATTGCTTTGTGGTATGCATGGTAGTGGTGGAGATGTTTATTTATATTGCTTCTGTGATTTTTCCTTATGTTGGCAAGAGTTTATTGAATTTGACATTCTTAAATATTTCAGGTTACATGGGTCGGTTTTGGTCTTAATTATCATTTCATATTTAAACTAGTGTTGTGTTAAAAAGGTTTGTTTTGTGGGGTCAATTATTTAAAGTCTTATGTTGCCTTGTGGTATGCATGCTAGTGATAGATATGTTGATTTATAATGCTTCTAGGACAATACATTCTCCTTCCCTCTTATTTGCATTGGTTGTTAGGATTTCTATGTGATAACATATAAGCCCCAATATACCAAGGTCCTTATGTATGTGGGGGTGCACACATAGGTAGTCCTACATCTACTAATACAATGGTTGATTGGTTGCAAGGTGATTATGTTTGCTTGCTCAACCTTCCCCGCACTCCTTTGTGTGGTCCATGTGCTTAGGGGTGTTTGTTGTGAATAATAACAATAATAACGATAGTTGAATACACCTATCTTCTAGTATTTTCAAAAAGATTATACAATAATAAAATACATTCCCTCCTACCCCACATCAATTATGAGGATTGGTCTCTAACAATTTATAATCCCTGGTATACCATGCTCCGTATACCAATGGGGGTGCCCACAAAGGTAGCAACCCCTTGACTAATGTAATGGCTTATTGGTTGTGAAGATATTATGCATGGTGTTCCCCTCCCTCCTTTGTATGGCATGCTTGTGTGAAAAGTAACAAGACTAGTAATAGTGAGATAAACCTATCTTCTAGAAATTTGGAATAGCTTCTACAATTTTAAAATCATATTTCCTTCCATCCCACATTGTTTATGAGGATTGGTGAGCAACAACATATAAGCCCCAAATACCATGATCCTTATGCCAATGGAGGCTTCCAATATACCACAGTCCTTATGCCTTCCCTCCCTTCCTCTGTGTAGTTTATGAGTGTTTTTGTGTGTGAATAGTAATAACAAAAAACTAACAATTGGATATGCGTATCTTGTGTCATCTTCAAATAGCTTCTACCACTATAAAATACCATTCCCTCCTATCTTACATTAGTTGTGAAGATCATGTGGTTGTACATAAGCCCCAACATACAATGATCCATATGCCAACAGGGACGTCCACCAAGGTAGTGCCTAAGAATGAAGATATAANAAAGACATAGTTGGTGGGGGGGGGGGGGACCTCATAAATCCTAATTAGGCCAACCTATGGAAAAATATAAAAATGAAAGAAACATAGACACTTGTAAATGGTTAAGTAACACATGCCAAATATTCATAATCCATTTACTCCTCCTTAGGATTAGGTCTATAACATGTCCTATCCCTTCAAAAAGCGTGGACCTCAATGCTTGCTAATTGTGGATGCTTATGTATAAAAAGTTCATTTTCCCACGTAGCATTTACAGGGGTCAAGCTCTTCCATTTGATGAGAAATTGTATGATTGCCATGTTTCATAGTTTTTTCACTCCCCAATCAACCAGTAATTGCAGTTCTATTATAATTCTTCATTCCTCGTTTACCTCTAGAAGATCCACCTATACTAGTGTCGTTGGTGTTTTATCACAAGTATATAGCAAAAGATATTACTTAATGGTTGTGTTAATTAAGTAACATAATATCAAGATAAACTCAAAGAGTCATGGACAATATAGTCCTTTTACTTTATCTCATGCAAAAAGAAGTAAATCAAAACACATGCATAGGATATACCAAAGAGTAGAATCGTATTTTTTTAAAGGGGGAATCAAGGGGTTTAAACAACACCTTGAAATAGTTGAAGTATGGTGGGTTCAAAAGCCACCTCAAGGGAGGGTCATTTGCCTCTTTATATGCTCCACTCCAAGCTTTAGGTAGTACGGAAGGTATTCTTGTTTGATACAAAGAAGAGGTAAAATATAGTATTTTTTCTTTTTAAGGAAATTTGGTAGTGTAACCTTGCAATGGATGACCTTAATGGATTTACTTATAGGAAAATAGGTGGACCTCTCTTAGAAGTTTCAATGTGAACAATCCCATTTTATTAATGAAGTAGTGGGATGAGGAAAAGTATTGATGGCTAGATCAAATGTTATCTTCACAAATAATGCTTTAATGCTTTAGGCCATTATGACAATTTTGGAAGGCACATGACTAATACTTTTTGCTTTTCAGGACCAAAGCATAGTTTTTTAGAGATATAGCATGTGTTCTGCTTAGAAAATTAGGCTAATTCTACACACTGACTTTGATGGTTAAAATTGAGATTTGGCTCGGCTTTTGCTAGTGTTATTGAGGTCATATGAAGATGCATATCATGGAAATGAGGGTTAAGGGTATATATATATATATATATATATATATATATATATATAACCTCGCCTCCATTGTACTTTTCATATTTATGAAACCACTCCCTACGAGGATTTATATGAAACGAAGCACCCATGTCAATCAACTATATATCATGATCTACGTATGCACTTGTAGATGCCAAGTAAACAACAACTCCTTCTTCTGCAAAGGTTTCCATATCTATGGAAGTGGAATCATCATAACCCTTACCTTTATCAACATTCTTAGATTTATAATATTCCTTATAATGCCCAACTTTACCACATTTCTACCATTTCCTTATAGATTTTAAAGGAGCTTTAGATCTACCCCCATAAGACATATTTTTTATCTCTTGGGGATGACCTCTCACATATAAAACATCCTTGGTCACACCCTCCATGAAATTTCTCCTCATTTTCTTTGATAACAAGGATGTAACTACATCCTAAAACTTTAATGTGGATTGAGTGGTACTACTAGTTGCTACAAACAAACTATCCCAATAGTTTGGCAAAGAACACAACAAGGTAATACACTTATCTTCTTCGTCCATCTTAATATCACTAGAGACAAGTTAACTTACCATAGTATTAAAGCAATTTAGATGCTCCGACATGGAATTGCCATCCTCCATCCTAAGATGATATGACTTCTTTTGAATAAACAACTTGTTTAATAGGGACTTTGAATGATACAAATTCCCCAATTCGTCACACAACTTGTTTCTATTCCCTTCTCCAAAGATGCTCAACAACACTGAATTTGAGAAATACAGTTGAATTATGCTTCTTGTTTTTCTTTCCATCTTTTCCCAATCTTCTTTTCACACACCAATAGTTTTTTACTTGGATCCACAACAACCCATTGTTCTTTATCTACAATAAGATGTCCCATTTTCAAATTCCATAACTTGAGGCTCTAGTTTCTATGCTCGAGCCTTGCAACTTTCTTCATTCTTCAAATCTCCCACTCAAACATAGGTTTATTACAGACCGAAGCTACTCTTTCTCTTCATAATGAGATGAAATCTAGAAATGAAGGCATCCCCATAAAGCCAATGAATGCAATACCAACATATTCTAATACAAAAGAAAGGACAATGGCACATACACATAGTACATAAAGATTTACCCTAGAAAGCCTTAATTAAGAACACTGACCTAGATGAGAGTTGCTCCTTTGTCTATCTCATCATATTATCTTCACCTGTTATAGCTAATTTGACCACACTTGGTAGATCATGTTTTTATGGCCTTCCATGTCCCTATGCAAACTCTTTGGACCCCCTTTGCTCAAAATAAACTTTGATGATCCAAGAAATCCCTTAAAAAAGTCCTATTTATTGGTATACGCGGGTCACCAGCTTACAGACCGCATGCACATGCAACTTGCTCCACTATGACCCGGGTACATCAGGAAATATGCCAAAAAAAAATATTTGGAGTTTTCTTCAATGAGTCACGAATAACTTGACTATTAGCCTTCCATATGCCTGGAAACACTGTGACTCGGCCCTTCACTTCCCATTGAAGGACTATATTGAGCTACTTGGATGCATTAGATGAGGATATTTTATGAGAGCAAGGAAGCTGTAGTTGATTTATGCCCCATTCATACATGCTTGAGTCTGCATCCCTTTGTCCTTTTGAGCACCCATTGATGCTCTTCCCAAACTTTACATTGCATTGTGTGCTTGTCATGGATATGGAGGATTGAAGTGGTGGAGGCCCAGGTGGAGGACTCGGTTTCTCCGTTTCGACGAGGTGCCAACAGAGTTTGTCAGTTGTATATCTATTTATAATTAATAAAAATATCCATTTCGCATCCATTGTATATGTGTAACTATGAATATTCTTGTCCATGGATGTAGTTGCTTAGATTTATACATATTGGATTTATATATGCTAGAGTAGGCCTAACACTTAATATCTATCATGCTTGTCTATTTTGTTATTGTTGATAATGGACTATAGGTGCATGTGTGGTTGACAACTCAACGGGGATCTGCTATAACCGTCTGAAATAAGGTACGTTCTTAATCCCTTAGTGTTAGCCTTGTTTTTCTCTATTGAATATGGAAATGGATTGATTATGGTGTCAAATTGTCTGTTGTGGTCTACCCCAAGCCATAGGAAGTTTTCTTTGTAACAGAATTGGTGACTTTGCTGGGGATTTTCCTTTTTGGTGGGGTTGTGGGTGCACTTTTTCACCCGATTTGCTCTTTGTTTCTCCTTGTTTCTGTGTCACATTTAGTAGTATGTTCATCCATTGACACTCCCCTAGAGTGGTTTGACCCTTGGCCTTATTTTTACCACTTCCTTCTCTGTATACATGGCTCATAGCATGTACAACCGCGTATATACGTAGGTTGTCCTCTACCTAGTAGCGTACATATGCCATTGTTGTTTGAATAATCACGTACATCCTCCCTTTTGGTTGAGTTTTTGATGTGGGAAGTTTTTGGGTGGGTTGTGAGTGTGGATGGATCTTCCTAGGTACTGATGTTGTCTGTTGATTGCTTCTTTTGTGACCGGAGACCCCTTTTTCATTGATTTTTCTTTGAAAGTAGTTCGAGCCATTTATCTCCATTTTTGTTTTGCCATTAGCGCATTAGTCTTTTTGTCTTGGTGTCTTGCTTGGCTTGTGTTTGACGCTTGCTGCAGAGACTAAGAATTTTAATGACTTTTATTGCATTTTCATTCTTTTATATTTAAAATACAAAATAATTATATAGTTGCATTCTTACTTGCATCTCACATATGGATTTAAGGAGGTACTTGCATTGGATTGCTTGGATGAGAGTTGTGTTGGCTTTCATATAGGAACGATTGTATTGGCATTTGGAAAGGAATGAAAATTTATGCATCTCATGTAGTGGCATACCCCTTTTTCACATTCAAGACAAATTGCACTTAGCATCGTTTGTTAGGTGTGCACATTTATTTCACTTTTGAGTTATAACATAGCTAGTTGCACAGTCATTACCCTTGAGTAATCACAACCCTTAAAATGAACGCTTAACTTAAAATGGATTACACTTTTTATTTGATAGAGGTGCATCAATAATCTTAGGTTGTAGGGTCTTGGAATAGGGTGTCGTGAGTAAATTTTTCCAAGAGTACTTATGTGTATGTCCAGGTGAGAAGAGAAATCCTTGATATAATTAGTGTTCTCAGGAGGCTCCTCTTACACAGGAGTTAAGCACGAGGCAACATACACGTTTGTGCTGGGGATAGCCCCTTGCCACTCTCTATGCAGCGCCAAATATATTTTCAGTATCTTATGCATATCTGGGGGATTTTGAGGTACATTTGGTGCTTTCAAGGTTCGACCTTTGTTACCCTGCCCATACGGTATATCCCGTCTGCGACTGTCCGCCTGAGGATTGTTTATATTGGGGTCATCATAGTTGCCTTACCTAGGTACTGTAGGGGGTACTTGCAGAGGT
Source organism: Pseudotsuga menziesii (assembly GCA_001517045.1). NCBI lineage: Eukaryota > Viridiplantae > Streptophyta > Pinopsida > Pinales > Pinaceae > Pseudotsuga > Pseudotsuga menziesii. The sequence goes on along the minus strand of LPNX010540798.1, from coordinate 45,937 downwards.
TATTCCGTGAGTGTCCTGACTAGGTAGGGGTCAGATAGAACAGTCGCTTTATGCGTTGAAGCTGAGTGGTACTATAATTGGTTACACACCTCCGCTTTTAGTGTATGGGAGTCTCAGGCCTCTCCTAGGCGATACATACCTGCTACATTCAGGAGCTCACTTATCCTCTATTGGCCTCTTTCTCTTCCTTGTCTTGATCTGTGGTTCAACATCAACACAATACCAATAAGACACCACAAGACATCGGCCTGACAGAGCAAGCTTAGTCGTCAACACCTGTGAGGCAGGCACAGTCTCACCCGAGATATCTTAATGGGTAACTGCCAGAACCATGTTTCTGCAGTTGGTGAGGGATTGTAGTCCCTTGGCGCGCGGCCAAGGCGCTCGACAAAGACGATGGGATGGAGTCTTTCACTCTGCGACAACGACACAACCTAGTGCCACAGGTCACTTGCGTGACGTGACCTTGTCCTTGAACTTCAACGACTGGAGCAGCTATGCAACGCAGCCAATTCCTTACACTCGACAGACAGTGCGTGACTTATATTTTAACTTAGCAGATTTAATTGTGAACTCATACACACTAGTCCAACAATACTTTTAAACTGTCATTCATTCATACTGCGACATTCATTCATCAACAATTGTAACTTGTAATAATGTAAGATAAGCAAGCATTCACATAAACATTCACCATTCAACAACATTCATCCATATAACACAGGAAATAACGTGGAAACCCATATGGGAAAAACCACCAAGGTGATCTTCATCTGGCATGAAAAATATAGGTAGCACCTTGCAGCTTGCAACTTGTAGACTGTTCTTAAGATATGTCTTTCTGACTCAATCTTCTTGCTCTCATGCTCTTTGGTTTATTCTCTATCTACTCCTACTGATCCACACACATCCTGGATCGACTCTTCTACTTTACTAGCGGTCTGCGCACACAGCTGGAAGATCCGCGGCTCAACAACCTTTTCCTCCTACTAGACTCCTCTCTGAGTCACTACTGAACTACTACTAAATCTAAATTACTGAATGAACAAACACTGAACATCCAATCCAACTAACCAAATTGATTGAACTCTTATATAGAGTGGTTTCCTCCTATTTATATCATTTACAAGACCACGCAGGGTCGACCGAGTACTACTCAGTTATTACAGACTCAGTAGCTACAAAGTATCTTTGTTACATTGAATGTTGGCCCATACTTAGCTGCGAAAGTCTTGTAATGCATTAACCATTGCCTTAACTGGTTGCGAAAACGTCTTTCAACTCGTTAGTACCAGTCATAACTAGCCGCAAAACTGTCCTTCCATCTTCTACTGGTTCGTCCTTCCGTCGTCTTCCTTGACTTGCGCCGGTCCAACATTAACTCTTCTACCTACCTCTTCCACCGACTCTAGATGTGCTTTTCCCTGTCACACCAACCTTGTCATAGCTTCCTTTGCTCTGTGCTTTCTTTCCATCTTTATCCTGCCTTTCTTCGTCGCGCGCATGTTTTGTCTTTCTGCACCGGTTCATTTCCTTCCTTCTATTAGCACTATATTCGAAACTGTGGATTATTTAATTGAAGGGTTTGGAAATGATCATATTTGAAAATTTTGTGGAAGCGCCCTTCGGGTTAATGGGTTAGCACGATCTTTCATCATGGGTCGTTGGATGAAGAAAGGGATTTGATCTACGGTGGTGGATCATTCCACTGTTTGAAACAAGGGGGAGAAATTAAAATGTTCTCGTCAGCGGAATGGAGGTGAAAGGTGTCAAATATTGACGACTCATATTAAAGAGGTTGTAGATCAATGGTGGAAAGAAGTTCCAGAGATCGGAGATGCAAGGAATAAACCAAGTTTTTGGATTTGCGGAATCCGTTAAAAAGGTGCAACTTTGAAGGGATGAGATTGATACAAGGTAAGATTAACGGCGCTGGAGCATTCTGCAGATTGAACTAGCGTGGAGAAATTCAAGTTTGAAATCCGTGGAAAGTGGTAGGGGCCACGTTGATCAATGGTTGTGATTGCAGTCGGGTTTTGATTGACGGATAAGGTGCATTCCGTGAATAGAAGTTGCTCGATTGATCAGGTTTGAAACGATTAAGCAGAATGTTAAAGCTTTTCACAGTTGGACGGTTTTGATAAGGTAGATTGCAGATCAAGGGTTGATATTGATTCCGCTAAATCAAGTTGTGCAGGGTGACAACTTTGAGTCTTGATATTGAGATCTTGCGCATGAACGGCTTAGATTTCAAAGAAAAAACAAATCTACGGTATAGATTACGGGAGATGCGCAATGGTTATGAAACATAAAAAAATATAAAAACACTTACGTGGAGGTCAAATGTTTATTTTTTCTGAGCATTGAAATTGACGGTAACCCCAACTGTGCGCAAAGTGCCAACGTGGACGAGTCTGAACACTGTGCTAATTAACAAGGTAGGCATCCTGAAACTTTCCAAGTATTTCTAAAAATGGATGAAATAGAAGTGGCAGATAGTGAAGAGTTAGGGGTTTCTTGTCAGAAGGTTGAGGGAAGATTTGAAGACAAAAATGTTGAAGTTTTGGATACCATTTTACTGAATGAAACAATTGAGAGGCCTAAAAACATATTGAAAATTCTTAAGGACCAAGGTAGTGACACCCATGGTGTTTTCAGGTCTTTCTTTTATTTTTTCTCTGTTGACTAGACCCCCAATTGCCCTGAATTCATCGAGTGGTGTGCGAATAATTATTCCACAGCTGAAGAAGTTGACATGAATAAACCTAAGTCTAGGATCCTTTGCCCTATTCATGCCTCTGTTATCCGCAAAACCCTATCTATCCCGGATGATTTTGTTCATTTATCCCAGGAGTACAAAGAAGAAAATATCATACAATTCTTCCAAAAGTCTGGAGTCGAGAGTAAGGAAGCCTTTTTGAAGTCATGTTTAAAGCCTGATAGTGAGGTTATACGTTTATCTTACCCTATTGACCTGGTTTTGTTTAATGAAGAAACCCAATCGTGTATAACTTTAGCCAGTCAATTTTTGGGGTTAGACCTAATGGTTATGTTACAGAGTTACCGTTGAGTCTGTTGTTTATCTTAAGTACTTTCCCAATTGAGTTTGAACTTCTAGGTCAGTCTTTTCAGTCTTGTTGCCTTAAGTTTGATGAGTTCCTAGCTGAGAACATTCATTCTTAGTTAGTCAACTTCCACGATACCAGAGTTTTCAGATTCCAGTCCTTTTTGCTGAAGATGTTCTTATCACATAATGAAGATAACCTACACTTTCCTGAGTTGGTAATCACTGATGAAATGACCCATAATTATTGCAAGTTCATGAATTGTTTGATGTCAGAAATATACAACATTTTCTATCATGAAATATTTCCCATGGTATTGCCAGAGATGAAAGAAACATTGCAACTTTCCCCTAGTAAAAGGATAGGAGATTGGTTCCTCTCAGAGTCTGAAACAGTTATAAGGTTATATGGATTTGTGCACCAGCCTTATATTCTTCCAACCTTTCTGACAACTAGAATCTTTTCTTCGGAATTTTTTAGACAAAGGCTTACAGTTGATGAAGAACACATCTTAAACTTGAGGAAGAGTCTAGATATTAAATTTCCCTGGGAGGAAGGGCCATATGTTGTCAAAAGTAGAGCTGCTCTACCAATAATTGATAATCTGCTCAAAAGCATGGGGTTTTCTTTGGGAGTTGTTATCAACTACGATCCACACCAGGTAATCTCTAAAAGAAGACAGGCAAACAAAAATAAGCCTTTTGAACACACTAAAGTAGCTGGACTCAGAGAGACAACTAATTGGGAAGATTATCCTAACAAAACCCCAGATAATATCAGCATGGAACAAGACTCTGTCTCATCCATACCTGGAAATAATTCTCCCCCAATGGATCTTTCTAACATAGTTGCTGTTGCTGGTAATATTTAATCATTAATAAGTTTTTTAGGAAATTAAAAGAAGAGAGAACACTAAGGTTTCATGGACATTGAAGAAGCAGACACTGCTAGTACACCAAAGAAGCAGAAAATTGGACAAGAATGAAAAATGGTACAGGTGAAGAAGAGCAGTGTGAAAGGTAAACAGAAGCAAGAAAAATCCAAAGTAACTGGTCTGGAGCTTCAGGAATATGTATTTGATGGAGTAACCCCAAATAAGTATACATCAAAAGAGGAGTGATTGAATACCCATAGGGGAGTGGCTGATAAAACCTTTGATGAAACAACAAAATTATACGAAGAAGTGAGACAATTGCCAAAGATAGATGTAACTCTAAAAACTGTAAGGGATCATGCCAAAGATACCCTGAGTTTGGCCATGACTGTTGGTAATAAGGTATCAGAGGTGAATGTGAACTTAGAGAAAATCCCTACTACAGATATAATACACTTTCACAGAGAAACAAATGATATCATATATACAAGATTGCTTAAATCTACATTACAGGTGTCTAAACTGGAGTCCAATAAAAGGAAAGCTTAGGACCTCCTATGGAAAGAAAAGGTTGAGAACAAGGCCCTTCGAATCAAAATTAAAAAGTTGCAAGAGGAATTATTGAAGTTTGATGGGCAGTCAAACAAAGGAGCAGTGGCTCAAAAGTTGTTTGATGAAAAAGAGAAAGAAGTTCACGTGCTAAAGAAGAAATTGAAAATTCCTTCCACTCAGCTTTTTCAGACCTTTGAATTGACAGAGTTTGAGAAGGAGAAGGAAGCATTGAGCACTGAATTGAGTGATTGTAAAGGCAAGCTGTTAAAGCTTGAAGAAAAAGAAAAACATTGGGAAAATGATGCTAAGCTTTTGATAGAAAATGAGAAGGACCTAAAAAATAAGCTGGCAGCAAGAGAAAAAGAATTACAAAAAAAATGCGAAGAAGTTAAAAATCAATCAGCTGTTCTTTCTATAGAAATAGATGCAACTTCTCTTTCTAAGGAAATGTTTCAAGTAAACCTGAAAGATGAAGAACTCACAGATTTAAAGCAACGAAACAAGAATCTAGAAGAGACAATTTTGAAAAGAGAACAAGAGAAGAAGGAAGTAGAGGAAAAATGTCAAGAACTAATGAATCGGAATACCAAGTTAACAAAGCAGGTGGTTGGCCAAATGGCCTTACAAGGGGCCAAACATATGATTTGGGATAAGATTATTTTGGAAGCTAATAAGTTTAGACCATATTTAGATTATATTGCAGATCAAGAGAGTGCTCTAAAAGTAACCAGACATAATATTTTGACAGTAAAACAAGGATTAAATAAGAAGCCAATGGAAGTAGCTCAGAATGCTATCAACTTTTTAAGTACCTTATCAGAAGATCAAGTTAGAAGGTTTGATATCCAAAACAAAGTTGTTGTTGTCTCTTGGGCTAGAAAAGTGGTTGGAAAGTACACAATGTTGGATACTGTACAAGATAAAGTTGATATTATAAGTCATAAGGTCAAAGAAGTGACTAAGTTATTTACTCCATTGGTAAATAGGGGAATTCCTTTCTTCTGGGAGGAAATGCAACCATTATTGTCTCAAAAGGAATATATGGATAAATTGGTCATTTGCAGGTCAGATCACAGTAAGTTTGAAGATATGAAACAGGCTCTATTTGGAAAAGTCATGTTTGAAAAATTGGTTGGAGAGTTCGATTTATTATTTGATTTTCTAGTCGTGTGTGCCAACGGTGCCTAATTTTTCATATGTAGACAACATGGAGCTCAGAGTTTTGGCACATGAAATCGTTGTTGCAGATTTGCCTAATTTTGAACATTGGAGAGCAGTTCAACAATATGGATCAACTAAATATAAGTTACAACCATGAAGACATCAAGGAAGACAACGCAAAAGGAGTTTCAGCGAAAGGATACATTTTCTGATAAAATGTTATTTTTAAAATCATTAGTTAAGAATTTTTGTTATCTCAAAACTATTTTGTAGTAGATAAATGCTTTGACACATGCAATAAACGGTTGAAACCGTTAGACAATTAAGTTTATTGTTCAACACAAGGAGCAATTGTGTAAGTATTCATACGTTTGATTAAGCTAGGGTTGGAACCCGTGAGATTTTGGAAACTTGTGTATTTAAGTATTCCTTTAAATTACATAGCCGAAAGTTGGCGTTTTTCAGAGATTCATGTGTTATTTCATGTTGCAGTCTGTACTTTCCCTTCTTATGTGAATGTTTTTCCAGTTTTATCTTTCCATTATGTTTTCCTTCATGTCTGAAATGAGAGTATAACAGTTTTGAATTCATATTTACTATGCTTTAGTTGTTCTTTTCAGATTTCCACCAAACTTTTCTTTTAAAGTTGATACCGAATTCATTTTTACAATGCTCTGTGTTGATGGTTTCATGTTCTTCCTTTTTCACCAGACAAATCAAATTTTGATTGTGACTAAGTAGCTACCTTTCCTCTACTAAAACTTACATGCAAAAGTTTTGTTTATCTATATTCATATCTTGACTCTATAGCCCAATGGTCATGTGTTCAGTTTCAACCAATCTTACCAATTACAAACAGTTTTGCTTATACATATCTGGCCTCGTTAATATTTTGTGAGAGATCCCTCTCGGAAGAGAAAAAAAGTCAGTTTTCTCTTTAAAAGTGGTTTTTGTTGTTACCTGGGAATAACCTTTACAACCTTTGGTGATTTCCTAGTGTTAACACCTTCTTCACTTGCTTTTCCCTTGTCGCGTGTGCACTTTTGATTCTTTGCTTGCGCATCAGCTTCTTCATTGTGCACTTTTCTTAGCCCAACAGGCCCCCAACACTCACATGTGGCTCGTCCTGAGCCACTATAAAAAATGGATATCTTCGCAAAAATATGTGACTGCTCGCGACTTAAGCCTCCATCTCGGGCTCTGGCTCAAGCTGTGTGGGAGGACCAACCTTGTCCCAAAATTACTTTAACATCTATTACACTCTAGCAACTTCCACTATTACTTCCTCCACTCGTGCAACCAATTGCTCCACTCGGTCAGAACTGATATGTTCTAACGGTCCTGCCTCTAGCAACTGCGCCATATGCTAAAGTTTTTGCTGCACAGGCTGAATAAGGCCTATGAGCCACGCTCCTTACGACTGGTGTGCTTCCACCTCTGCTTCCTTAGTCCACTCTTGGTCATGGAGAGCTTGGACTTCTTGCTGCAGCTGCTTGATCTCAACCATCTTTTTAACCTTTTCCTAAAACGACAGCTTCTTCATCTTTGCATTGTCCTAGTGATTTTCTCTTCAGCTTGCCACACGCTTTCTCTGATCTTTTCTCCAGTCTCATATTCTAGAAGTGCTTCCCATATCGTGGAAATGACTTCAATTGCCTTAGTGTAGAGTTTTTCTCCTTCTCCTATCTTCCCAAAAGCCTCAAACGCTGCTCTGCTTCGCTCTTCGAGCACCTCAGGAAGTGTGCTCGGTACCTGCCCAGTCTGAAGCTCCTCAACCTGCTTCTTCAACTCCACTGCAATTCACGATAGCCTAACAACCTTAGCAGCTAAATCTTCATCTTCCTGGCCTGCTTCTGGTGGGAACTCTATGACTGCACCCTTAATGGGTTCAGCTAGTACAATGCGGCTATGCTTGCGCCCCCCAATTTCTTGCTCTTTTTCTTTCAGGAGGGCCTTACGCTGCTTGGCATTCCTTTGTTGTTTCGTTGCCTGATACGCAACAACATTCTCTTGAAGTCGTATTTCAGTTGCGGTTGCCTGTTATAGCTCATATACTTCTCCCAATGAGAGCTTGGAGAAGTCGATCTGCAATGTGTCAAACTCTTTGACAACATTATCAAACGCACCCGTCATCGTCCCTGTTTCCATTGTGCGCCCCTGGATTTGTATTTCTATTGGTGGCACTAGTTCTGGTGTTACTAGCAGAACATTGGGATCCATGCCATACGTTTCAGCCTTGACAATGGCTTTAACGTTGTTAATGGCCTCTATGAGCTTATTAAGGTGCTATGCAACTTGACCAACCACATTTTCTTATCGCATATTCAGAACCTTGAGGGTTTTCTTGGCGACCTCGGCTACGGCATCCGCTAGCGCACGAATATCATCCTCTGTCAATGTATTCGTGTTAGCGGTTTTGCTAGCTTTCCTCTTTTTGTACAGTGGCCCGCGCTGTTGTTGTTGTTCTTGCTGGCGGTTGTGGATGTCCTCATCAGTAGGTGTCTGTTCTCCATCGCTTCAATGGGAGCCATAATCACTGTTATTATCATCTTTGCCTTCTTGCGACTGATTGTCTTGACTGTTGCCTCCATTGTTTCCTTGGCCATTTCCAACATTGCCGTCTGCGCCAGCGTTTCCACCTTGATTAGCTGGTGGGTCTTCTTGGTTTTGTTCTTTAGGAAATGGATCTGCCAATGGGTCATGCCATTCTTCAGGCCACTCGTTGACAATTGCGTCCACATCATCATTAGTGATCATTAACCATGCCTAGTGTGCTTGCTTGGCCGAGTCATTCTTTGGCTCCAGTATCATATTATGTGCATTCGCCTGGAAATTTATGAAAGTCGCGTACCTGTGCACTGTTGCAGCCCAAACTCAGTGGGATCACTTGATAACATCGCGCAGCACCTCGGCATGCAGAAAAAACTCGATTTTATTATCCGTTTGGTGGATCTTGTTTTTCTTAGGCTCCTACATGTTCTGGTACTTTGCGCCAATGCAAGGTAGTGGGACATCCATTGGTTTGTAGTCTGGTGGGTTGGACCACAAGGTGAACGAGATCAGTATGAGCAGCCAGGAGTATTGAAATTTGTATTTGGGATCCTCCTGTGCCTATGCTGCGTCGTCAATCAGTTCATTCAGCAAGAACTGCGACCAGTTGAAAGTTACACCTTATGCGCATTGCTCAGCAATTTCTACCACTCCGGCGGTGCATTCATTTGGCCTCATCTTGTGCATCAACTTGCATGACAGGATCCTTGCGACGAACCGCATGCTGGAGTCTTCGATAGGGGGAATCGAAAATCCCCTACCCACATGCTGTAGATTATACTTCTACTTCATCTTGGTGGTATCCCTGTTCTGGGGTAAGTACGACGCGGAGTTGTGTCCTTTCTTCAGCAGTCCTATGATCGACGATATAAGCTCGACGTCGATCGAGCCATAGGCACCCTCTTTGGAAACAAAACAAGAGATGTTTCACATATGTGTTGGCCTGCAGGCTATGGCGAAAATGGGGCATGAACAACTAGTTTTCCAAACCTACCTGGTCAGCGCCAGTAGCCCACTTCATTGGCTTGAGAACCTCGGGCCCAGTCCTCCCAGTCTAAATCGTGACCCTACAGTTTTTTTATTCCAAACCCAAATGCAGGTGAGTGTCATAATCCTTGAATCCTAACTTAGCGAGCTTTAGCATTATGTCCATTAGCAAGGGTACGCGCTTAGGGATCCGAGGTGCTACTAAAAATGTGTGCACTTTCATGGGAAGCGTCACTGTCTCCACCTCGACTCTCCTCAACCAAACATAGTGTGGGAATCTCTCTTCTTCCTCCTGTTGAGGCCTGGAAATTCACAGGCAACAACAGAAAGGGATTCTCCCCAGTCAACATTCCCAACTAGCCCATTGACTGTTTGGTATAGGGAATCCATCCGGTTTGCGGTCCGGCTACCGTAGGTCAAAGTAACAAAACAAGACTTTACCGGTTGTGGCCCGGTCCACCGTGTATATTTTTGTATTTTTTGACTTAAATATGATGTGCAGATGCCTAATTAACCATGCAAGGTGATAAAGATGCAAGGGGCAGTCACAATGTGATGCGCAGGTTCTTACCTCTCATCTTAGGCTCACTCGCATCTAAATCACATGTGCAGAAATAAAACTAACTATCTATCTATTTATCTATCTATCTATCCCCGAGGAGCAAACTGTAAATTATTTGTGAGTAATGTGTATTGTACATGCAATATAAAGAGAAACTACAGTTAGCTGATATTCCTTTCCACAATGCATGAATGATTAAAGATTTTTTAACAACCAGATAGCCAATTGTTTTATGAACCGCATACATTACTCATGGTGGTCATTCCACAAAAAAAACCAGAAATCATTCAGAGAAGAACATAGGTTCAAAGGGTTAGAACGATCTCACGGTCAATGGACAAAAATTGGAAAACAAAATAGTTCATCTTTCAGCCATCCACAGCATAACATTTGGACATTCCACCAATATTCCTCCATCAGGCAAACCATATTTATTTATTGCAAAGAGAAATAGTTCTTCTTACAATATCGCTTTCTAGTCTAACTGGGAAAAAGCCCATTTTTCCCTCTAAGTCTATTACATTTATACAAAAGGGTGAAACCGTTGGGCTGCCCAAAAGTACCTTTTGGGCTTCCCAAGGACATCCTGAGATCTGTCCATAAATTAAGATGCAGTTTCGAAGATCTCTTCCAATCGGCCATCGATCTGCAGCACTCTACATATCTCCTCTTCAATAGCAGTGTGTAGCTGCAGCATCTTGGCTTTTTGGGCCAAGACATGCTCTTTGAATGGCTGGAGGTTAACTTGCTGTTCTCTTGCTTCCTCCAGAGTAGTGGTAAAAGAATAAATCTGCTCTTGATGTTTCTCTCTCTGTTCTTGGGAGTGTAGCTCACTAGCCTGCAAGATGATCTTTTGCTGCTCCTCTAGTTCTTCTACCTTTTCCAGCAGCCGATCTTTCTCCGCCTTCAGCTCTTGGTATTCGTTCTGTACTTTCTCCAAGCATTCTTGGGAGTCTCCATAACCTGTCTCTCTTCATAGAGGGCCTGCAGTCCAGCCTTAGAAGCCTTCATCTCTTTCTGCATGTCCTCATATTTCCGCTTCAGCCTATTTCCTTCCTCCCTTTCTTTCCTCAAGGTGTCTTTCAACTGAGCGGAGGATTTCTTGGACTGCTCCAAGTCGGTCATCACCTTGCCCATGTTATCTTCTGAGGCGTTGATTAGTGCAGCCCTAGCTCTCAGGGTGAATCTTGGATCTTGGTCTGTTCCCAACATAACAGCCGTATCCGTGATCATTTTACCAGGCATATCTCCTGCTTCAACCTTCTTTTCTGTTCTCTTCATTATTCTTTTTGTTGCCCTATTATAATAGACAGTGTTGAAATCAGGGATTTCTTCTCCCTTTTTCTGAACAAAAGGAACTAGCTTGAGTGTGGAGACCACAGGTGTGCTGGCAGCAGGCACTTGTGGGTCCTGAACTTCTAGGTTTTCCTTCTCCTGGGTCTGCCCTCTAGCTATCTCAGAAGCTAACTGTTCTGTCTTAGTCTGTGTCAGTTTCAACCTCTATGCTTCCTGCTTTTGTAGCTCCTCATTGAGTTTTCTCTTCGCTTCTTCAGCTGCTTCTTCTGCTTCTTTAGCTACCTCCTGGGCTTTCTCAGCTGCTTCTTCCTCAGCCTTAGCCTGTTCATCCCCCTTCCCACCTTTAGTGGTGATATTTTTCTTGAATCTTCTCTTCAGTGCTGTCATGTTCGGGGCATTTCGGAAGACAGACTCTTCCCTATCAAAATGGTGGGTATACTCAAAATGCACCTTGTTTTCTTTACAATGTTCCACAACTTTACCGTGGGAGTCAGAATGGACTTGGTAGTGTTCAGAGACTTTGTTTATATCTAGCATGATGGAAAACAAGTTATATATAGTAAAATGTGCAATCTACCACTGCTGTAGGATAATAAACAATTCTATCAATCATATTCAAGACGGCAACAAATCTACATTTATGTGCAACAAGTCTTGGCTCTCTACACACGCCATGGTCGTTTCACTGTGCGGGAAAGACAGAAGCCACACGGGTTTTATCAACTACGCCATGCTTACGTAATTAGGGTCAACAAGCTAAGAGCAGTGGTACACCCTCTTCCCCGGCCTAGGTTCGACACTGATCATGAATTGGGTTACGCGGGACCGCGTAGGCAAAAAATTGCTAGGGTTCGAGGATACGGGTAATATGAAAACCTCCATAAAAAGGGGCAACCACCAAATGCTATAGAAAAACCACAAAAATCTCCCCCTGCAAACCAATCATCACACCCAGGGTAGCTTGGTGCAGACGGCGTAACGACAGCCTGCACCAAACCCCCATCCATTACGCGCGAGGTTGCAAACGGAAAGCCGCGGGAAAAATACTACGTAGAGGTTAAAATGCCCCACCCCATGGTTAGCAATACCACAAGAAAATCCCCAATATATAGATGCAATCACGCAGCAAATAACCTAACCATGGTAAAAAAAAACATCCGCACTACCAGCTATGCTATAAACCCCCCCCACTATATACGCATGAAAACGGGGTCGAGTAAACGGCCGGGAAAACAAACCACTGTAGCAAGCATAACCATCAAATGTTCAATGGAAAGGGGAAGGAAAACAAAAACTACCTGGCACTGATGTGTAACTGGCGCGTATGGTGGGATGATGACAGTTGGGCTCCCACAGTTGCCACTTGGGCGCGGGTACCAGCAATAGGGTCCAAACAAACTCGAGCACTCGACAACACGACAACGACAGCGCACGGCGGTTGAAAATCCCAATAGAATAATCCAACATGTCCCCCTTACCTCATATATATATTCACGGCTAAACTTTCACGGCGGTTAAAGATCGGACGTCGGAGAATTTTCAAATCGGAGGATGAAAGCGAACGCTCTTCCGCAACGGTGGATGATCAAAGCGCTAGGCCTTCCGCTCTTGGTCATACACATCGGGTAGAAGTCTAAAGATCGGACATCAGAGCCAAAACTAATCGAAAGGTTCAAAGTATAACTCCCTCCGTAACGGCGGCAGGCCAAAACATAAAACCGTAGATCCAGCTGCAACGGTGGAGACGCACAAGATAAACCTGTCCGAAATGGGAGAAAAGTTTGAATCAGGAAACAACGTCTAGACATCGGAAGGCTAATGAACTCGGCAGCTGCAACGGCGGAAGCGAAACAACTTTCGCAGCCGCAGCGGCGGGAGCCCAAGACTCACGGGGTCAACGAGGATACATAAGCAGGAATCGAAAACCAAACCGGAATCGGAAGAGTTAACGGTTTGCAGTCCGCAACGGTGGAGGAAATAATCATAAAAACTTCCGATGCAAAACCAAAGAGCATTCAACGTAAGACAAAGAAATCGGAAAAAACAATCGATGTCAAACCTAATATCCATCTGCAACAGCGGAAGAAGAAGTCACAATGGCTCCGATGCAAAACCAAAAAGGTAGCCGATTAATACCAATGTATCGGGAGAAAAACCAAAGTTAAGACTGGCTATTCAGCCGCAACGACGGAGGCTTTAACCAAACACTTTTTCGATTCGGACATGCTGAACATGTATCTAAAAGGAGCGATAAAGTCTGATCAAACATGAGCAGTGGATCAAACATTAGAAAAAGATCCAAAATGAGCAGTAGATCAACCCAAGCATTAGAAAATTCCTTCTGAGAAGTTCTTCGACCAATTCAAAGAAGAAAAAACAGACTAATATAAGGAAAGGAGGGTCCTAAAATTTTTAGAATTTTGGGAAATTGTTGCAGCTGCAACAATTGGCGATTACCTGGTGAACCCCAGATTTCTGAATTAACTCCTTCCCAGTGCAAGACTGTCTGAATAAAAGTTGAAATCTTCTAGATGTTTGTATCCCTAGGCTGGCCAACTTAAGCATTTAAACCATTGAGAAGTAGTCCATTCTTTGGGAAAGGATAACAACAGAAATATTGCAAGTCTGAATAACTCTTTTGAGGCCTAATAAATGAGGTTCATTTTACCCGTCCTTAGGTAGTTGCAGGTTTGGACACCATAGGATTGTAACAGATAGCAAACAGCATTATCCTTTTGTTCCTCATTCCCATGCTAATTGCACTTTGGTGCCATTTGAACTTTAGTTCTTTTGAGTCCTCCATTTGCCTTTCTTACTGAATTTTAATTCAGGATCCTCTATCCCATAGTGTCCTTTTGTGTGAGTGGTGTATTTCATGTTTCAGCTCACGGACGGAGAGGATCTTTTGGCACATTAGTACTTATGCTTTTGATACTTTGCTTTGATATGTCTTGTTTCTTTATAAGGAGTTTTGACTCTTGATAGCTCTTAGCTTTTCTGAAACTATGGCATGGGATCATTTATATATGATATACTATTTACTCTGATTCCTTTCCGTGGGTCTTTCCCTATCACCCCGTTGGATATTAAGATGTGAAATGGATGGAGCCTCGAAATAGTATTCCAGACCTCTTTACTTCTGAGCTATTTACAGGGGTTAAATAAGACTTCAATGAATGCATGGCCAGTTAGGAAAACTGCTACTAGAATACATTCTATACTTTTAAAGCACAGTCTTCTACTCAATATTTCAGTTAATAAAGAACCCTGATGTTTCCATTGCAACCAAGAGTTTGCCTCTTTATTCAAAACAGAGCAGCATCAAATCAAATAATAAAAAAGAAAACAATATCAAAGCATCAAAGAAAACGACATCAATTTATTTATGTACAAAGCAAAAGAAAAGAAAATTTTTGCCCACTCCTGAATATTTTTAACCTTAGGGAGTTAGAGGGTGGGCTGGATTATAGACACGAGACATCTAACCATGGTCAAGCTTTGCTATTTTTGAAATTGAACACATGTCTACAATCCTACATTCATCCCTTTCAGCCTGAGGGAGTTGAAGGAGCTCAGGCTGATAGTCAATCTTAGAACTGGCTTTTCTTTCTGTAAGATGTCTTATCTTAAGCTCAATCAGATAATTTCCCAGGACAAAAACAACATATTCATTTCCCTCTCCTAGTTTAGTGACCGTATGCTTCATGTAAGGCTCTCTCAAAATCTTAATCTTATTTGGGGTACCCGTGAGATGCAACAATAAATGAGACCAATCTGAAGCAAAATATCCTTTTAACCTGGCAGACCAATCTTTGTTGAGGATAAGCCCATACCCACTTGGTATGTCAGCCACAGTAATGTCAATAAATTGACAAATCTTGTTGTTTGCAGACAAGCGAATGAGGACATTTTTCATTTCTCCCACTACTTTGACACCTGTGCTGTCTAATTGCGTTACTTCACAAAATGTGGACTCTGGCTGTCCCTTAATCTTTTTGCAAATCTCCAGTGGCATAACATTCACCGCTGATCCAGAATCTACTAAGCAATTATGCACATTATGATTCAGCATTTCTAGGGTCAAAAGAAAAGGTGGGGTATCAGCTTTCTCTTCCCAACCTAGTTCTATGTCTTCTTCCCCTGGTTGGTTTTGAGTAGGTATATCCTCTTCAAACTCTCCAATTTCATTAGTGTTTCCTTCATTAACAC
Source organism: Pseudotsuga menziesii (assembly GCA_001517045.1). Classification (NCBI taxonomy): domain Eukaryota; kingdom Viridiplantae; phylum Streptophyta; class Pinopsida; order Pinales; family Pinaceae; genus Pseudotsuga; species Pseudotsuga menziesii. The sequence goes on along the minus strand of LPNX010540798.1, from coordinate 30,681 downwards.
CTATCTGTTCTTCTATAGGTTTGGCGGTCTCAATGAGCGGCCCTGCCTCCTGGTTGAGGGTATTGGCTCTAGGTGTTTTGTCCTCAACCTTCACCTCTACTGGTCTCTTGACATTCTTTTGCAATCTTTTGATCTTCGAAATTGTTGAATCCATGTCCTTTGTTGCTGAAGGTGTGCATTCAGTTTTGAGAGCGCTCTCTTCAGTGTCAAATAGCGAGATACCATTCCATGAAAACATAGTGTCATTACCTTATTTCTCCATAGCCTGGTTTTTCTTTTCCTCTTTGCCCCTGTCCTTGGTTAATTTAGAATCTAGTAGTTGATTCATAACCAAGGTCATCGAATTCAACCATTGAGGGCACTTCTTTTCCGAATGAGGTTGTTGGTGAAAAGTGCAGAAATTATCACCCCCTACTTCTGTTATGTTTACTGATGGTAAATGTGGGGGAGGGACTTGCCATTGGTTGTTATCCTCTCTTTTTGGATAATAGGGTTTGTGAGTTTTCTGAGCTTCCCTCCCTTTCTCTAGATCTATTATTCTATGGGATAGCTTCTGCATCATTTTCACCATTCCTTGATAATCATGTGATTGTTCATCTTTAGGTTTGGACAGCAATAAAGCTCTTCTATTTGTAGTCTTTTCTCTAGGTAAGTCAGGGTAATCTTCTACACTTTCCATTTCAGCTTCTACCCTTTCTGCCTCTTCATAAGTCTCTACCAATGTAGGCTTGGCTTTCATTTTAGCGAACATAGCTAACTCAGGTCCTAGGGCAGATGTATAATATTCAATTAAGACCTTGTCTGAGGGTCTGTCAGGTTCAGAAAAATTCTTTAGGTATAATGAGAATCTTTGAGTGAACTTATGTACCTTTTCATTCTTCTCTTTTCTTAACAAACCAAGACCTTTCATTAATGAGGCATGCATTTTTTGGGCTGTGTATTTACTCCTGAAAACCCTTTCGAAAGTATTCCAGTCTGGGATCGATTTTGCGGGCAGGGCAAAGTACCATGAAGCAGCTGCCCCTTTCAAGGTATGAGGGAATAATCTACAGACAACATCTTCATACTCCCCAGCCTTTAACCCTTCTACTGCTAAATAGAAACTCTGCAAGTGATCATCTATAGCAGTCTTTTCCTCAGGGTCAAACTTAGGCAGCATCTTATCAAAACCCTGAGGTAAGTTATGCAATGGAGGCATGAGGTTTAAAAGTGATCTAGCTCTCCAAGCAGGTAATGGGTTGGGCTGGTTCACAATCACACCAGCCATAAGTGCAGGCAAAATAACAAAAATCTGAGCAAAGAGCAACGTAGGGTGAGAACAGGCTTTCTTACTTCAAAGGTATAACCGAAACCTGTAAGTACTTGGGTCAGGTTGAAAGCTTCAAAATATCTACTGGTAAGGTAATCTTGGGAAAAAAAATAAGTTTCCACGGCCAACCATTCACTGGCGGCCCTCCTTCTAGCGCCAGAATTGTTGAGGCCTGGAAATTCGCAGGCAACAACAGAAAGGGATTCTCCCCAGTCAACGTTCCCAACTAGCCGATTGATTGTTTGGTATAGGGAATCCGTCCGGTTTGAGGTCCAGCTACCGTAGGTCAAAGTAACAAAACAAGACTTTACCGGTTGCGGCTCGGTCCACCGTGTATATTTTTGTATTTTTTGACTTAAATATGATGTGCAGATGCCTAATTAACCATGCAAGGTGATAAAGATGCAAGGGGCGGTCACAATGTGATGCACAGGTTCTTACCTCTCGTCTTAGGCTCACTAGCATCTAAATCACATGTGCAGAAATAAAACTAACTATCTATCTATTTATCTATCTATCTATCCCCGAGGAGCAAACTGTAAATTATTTGTGAGTAATGTGTATTGTACATGCAATATAAAGAGAAACTAAAGTTAGCTGATATTCCTTTCCACAATGCATGAATGATTAAAGATTTTTTAACAACTAGATATCCAATTGTTTTATGAACCGCATACATTACTCATGGTGGTCATTCCAAAAAAAAACCAGAAATAATTCAGACAAGAACATAGGTTCAAAGGGTTAGAACGATCTCACGGTTAATGGACAAAAACTGGAAAACAAAATAGTTCATCTTTCAGCCATCCACAACATAACATTTGGACATTCCACCAATCTTCCTCCAACAGGCAAACCATATTTCTTTATTGCAAAGAGAAAGAGTTCTTCTTACAAAAACGCTTTCTAGTCTAACTGGGACTTTTTCCCTCTAAGTCTATTACATTTATACAAAAGGGTGAAACCGTTGGGTTTCCCAAAAGTACCTTTTGGGCTTCCCAACTCTTCGCCTCCCAAAACTTTACTCTTCCTCAAAGATTTACAAAATCGTTACAAATTGCAAAAAAGTGACCACTCCCTTATGAGGAGGGTCCCACTTGGGCATCTAGAAACTTTTTCCATTTCGCAGCTTCAGAGGCAACTCCCTCAAATGCGCAGGGTTCCAAAAACTGAATGTTGATTTCAAATTTTTCAGCTTGGTTCTTTATAGCTTCCACTCTGGCAGCGCTCAACCGAAGCTGGTCTTCCAAAAGCTGCACACTAACTGCTGAATGGCCTACTTCGCTTCTCAGAATCTGGTCATCAATGGCCTTAATGCGTTGCATTCTTGCTTCTTCATCCTGATGTCTTTTCTGCAACATCTGCATAAATGAATCGTGGTCTGGGAAATCATCCAACCTTTGCTCAGCCTCTACCTGGCACCGGTTGTATGTGATGAGGACTCTTCTGAAAAATTCCGTGCAGGCTCCTTTCGTCTTCTTGACTACTTTCTTGAAATCCTCTGCGGTGTTAATAGCAAATTCTATTAAGTTATAATCCCGCTCGAGGGCTTGTTTATCTTTTGATGGCAGCTCTGCTGGAGTTTCTTCGTTATTTTCCAGCCTTGCCATTCTTGCAGTCAGGACCTCAAGGACATCCTGAGATCTGTCCACAAAGTAAGATGCAGTTTCCAAGATATCTTCCAATCGGCCATCGATCTGCAGCACTCTACATCTCTCCTCTTCAACAGCAGTCTGTAGCTGCAGCGTCTTGGCCTTTTGGGCCAAGACATGCTCTTTGAATGGCTAGAGGTTAACCTGCTGTTCTCTTGCTTCCTCCAGAGCAGTGGTCAGAGAAGAAATCTGCTCTTGATGTTTCTCTCTATGTTCTTGGGAGTGTAGCTCACTAGCCTGGAAGATGATCTTTTGCTGCTCCTCTAGTTCTTCTACCTTTTCCAGCAGCCGATCTTTCTCCACCTTCATCTCTTGGTATTCGTTCTGTACTTTCTCCAAGCATTCTTGGGTAGTCTCCATAACCTGTCTCTCTTCATAGAGGGCATGCAGTTCAGCCTTAGAATCCTTCATCTCTTTCCACATGTCCTCATATTTCCGCTTCAGCCCATTTCCTTCCTCCCTTTCTTTCCTCAAAGTGTCTTTCAACTGAGCGGAGGATTTCTTGGACTACTCCAAGCCGGTCATCACCTTACCCATGTTATCTTCTGAGGCGTTGATTAGTGTAGCCCCAGCTCTCAGGGTGAATCTTGGATCTTAGTCTGTTCCCAACATAACAGCTGTATCCGTGATCATTTTACCTGGCATATCTCCTGCTTCAACCTTCTTTTCTGTTCTCTTCATTATTCTTTTTGTTGCCCTATCATAATAGACAGTGTTGAAATCATAGATTTCTTCTCCCTTTTTCTGAACAAAAGGAACTAGCTTGAGTGTGGAGACCACAGGTGTGCTGGCAGCAGGCACTTGTGGGTCCTGAACTTCTGGGTTTTCCTTCTCCTAGGTCTACCCTCCAGCTATCTCAGAAGCTGACTGTTCTGTCTCAGTCTGTGTCAGTTTCAACCTCTCTGCTTCCTGCTTTTGTAGCTCCTCATCGAGTTTTCTCTTCGCTTCTTCAGCTGCTTTTCTAGTTGCTTCTTCTGCTTCTATAGCTGCTTCCTGGGCTTTCTCAGCTGCTTCTTCCTCAGCCTTAGCTTGTTCATCCCCCTTCCCACCTTTAGTGGTGATCTTTTTCTTGAATCTTCTCTTCAGTGCTGTCATGTTCGGGGCATTTCGGAAGACAGACTCTTCCCTATCAAAATGGTGGGTATACTCAAAATGCACCTTGTGTTTTTTACAATGTTCCACAACTTTACCGTGGGAGTCATTTCTGTGGTAGGGCATCTCGCCAAAGTGGAACCTCTGCAGCTCTTCTACGAATTCATCAGCTTGTTTCACCCTAGTGAACCTGTAACTTCCTAGTTTGAAGGGCAAGGGAGGATAAGCAGTCTTCTTATGTTCGAACAAAAAGCTGCCTATTCCATCCAGGAACACCTATTTGACTGCCTCCTTGTGGATAATGTAATCAGTTGCGTATTTGGGCAGCAGGGAAGGGGCTCTTGATCCTCCAAACATCCTGAAGTACAGGCCATTTTCAGTCAAGTAGTAATCTGCGTACTCTTCTATCACTTGCATGGCCTCCTCCGACATATAATCACACTCCTTCAGAAAAATGAGTGTGTATAGAGGCATAAGGAAGTGTTCACAGATTTCTCTGTAATGGCTATGATATTTATGTGCCCACAATGGTTTGTAAGCAGCATAGACAGGCATTCTTTCCCTGTCCCAGATGCACCTGAGACCAGGGAAAGGCTAGTTGCATAATATGCAGTCTATCAATATGGAATTCATATAGAATTCTGATCTCTTCTGGCTTACTCCTCCCAAAGCTGAAGCCAAGCAAGCGGAAATACTATTTGAGACAAGGTTGGCCCAGTTGAAAATTGTCCCCTGGGTTGTAACATAAAAAATGATAGGTATCCATTCTAGTTTGAAAAACCTGCCATGAGCTCTTCCAAATATTCTATTGAGCATCAAGGCTATGAATCTGTAGGGAGCTCTTAAACTTGCAGTATCATATTTTCCTGTTACTCTGGTCCTGAAATGTTTTCCAGTCAACATCATTCTTTTCATGGTTTCTACCAAGTCCATTCTAATGTTTTTTAACCAGTCATCAGATAAGAACACTTGGGCTTCCGGTAAGTGGTAGGCCAGGGAAACATATCCGGGGCTGTATGCAGCATAGCCCTGTTTGTTAACATCCTCCAGGTCATTGTCGTGACATCTGCCTGGGGCAGAATCCAACTGATTACTTTAGCGCACGGGAATAACTCAGGTCTGGTGGCGATCCTCATCAGTGAAGATCTTTCTATGTTTACATATATGGACTCTTTTTCTAAGCCCATGTCGGGAACCTCTCTTCGGGAGATCGGTCTATAGATTTCCCCCCACTGGTATTCAGGTTCAACGCGAGAAATGCACTTTGTGTCCTCGTATATGTATTTTGTCTTAGTTACAACTTCTACTTCTAGCTCTTCCTCGACCACAGACGCCTTCTTCTTTTGTCTCTTTGACATGGTGAGCTCTTCCTGCCATAAAATTGTAACATTAAGCCCTTTTGGCTGAGTGGCAAACCTGTATACATCAATGTACAGTGTGCGGTTTCTTCTATGTTTTAACATGAGAGCAATCAATCAATGAAGCAAGTATATGCATGTATAGACTGAAATGGCCTGACTAACAGAATTATTAGACCCAATGGGCAGTGTTCAGAGACTTTGTTTATATCTAGCATGATGGAAAACAAGTTATATACAGTAAAATGTGCAATCTACCACCGCTGTAGGATAATAAACAATTCTATCAATCATATTCAAGACGGTAACAAATCTACATTTATGTGCAACAAGTCTTGGCTCTCTGCGCATGCCATGGTCGTTTCGCTGTGCGGGAAAGACAGAAGCCACGCAAGTTTTATCAACTACGCCACGCTTACGTAATTAGGGTCAACAAGCTGAGAGCAGTGGTACACCCTCTTCCCTGGCCCAGGTTCGACACTAATCACGAATTGGGTTGCACGGGACCGCGTAGGCAAAAAATTGCTAGGGTTCGAGGATACGGGTAATATGAAAACCTCCACAAAAAGGGGCAACCACCAAATGCTATAGAAAAACCACAAAACTCTCCCCCTACAAACCAATAATCACACCCAGGGTAGCTTGGTGCAGACGGCGTAACGACCGCCTGCACCAAACCCCCATCCATTACGAGCGAGGTTGCAAACAGAAAGCCGCGGGCAAAATACTACGCCGAGGTTAAAATGCCCCACCCCATGGTTAGCAATACCACAAGAAAATCCCCAACATATAGATGCAATCACGCAGCAAATAACCTAACCATGTTAAAAAAAAACGTCCGCACTACCAGCTATGCTATAAACCCCCCCCACTATATACGCATGAAAACGGGGTCGAGTAAACAACTGGGAAAACAAACCACCGTAGCAAGCAAAACCATCAAACGTTCAACAGAAAGGGGAAGGAAAATGAAAACTACCTAGCACTGATGTGTAATCGATGCGTATGGCGGGATGATGACATTTGGGCTCCCACAGTTGCCACCTGGGCGCGGGTACCAGCAATAGGGTCCAAACAAGCTCGAGCACTCGACAGCACGACAATGATAGTGCATGACGGTTGAAAATACCAATAGAATAATCCAACATGTCCCCCTTACCTCATATATATATTCACGACCAAACTCTCGCGACGGTTAAAGATCGGACGTTGGAGAATTTTCGAATCGGAGGACGAAAGCGAACGCTCTTCTGCAACGACGGATGATCAAAGCGCCAGGCCTTCCGATCTTGGTCATACACATCAGGTAGATGTCTAAAGATCGGATGTCGGAGCCAAAACTAATCGGAAGGTTCAAAGTATAACTCCCTCCGTAACGGTGGCAGGCCAAAACATAAAACCGTAGATCTAGCCGCAACGGTGGAGCCGCACAAGATAAACCTGTCTGAAATGGGAGAAAAGTTTGAATCGGGAAACAACGTCTAGACATCGGAAGGCTAATGAACTCAGCAGCTGCAACAGCAGAAGCGAAATAGCTTTCGCAGCTGCAGCGGCGGGAGCCCGAGACTCACGGGGTCAACGAGGATACATAAGCGGGAATCGAAAACCAGACCGGAATCGAAAGAGTTAACGGTTTGCTGTCCGCAACGGCGGAGGAAATAATCATAAAAAATTCCGATGCAAAACCAAAAAGAATCCGACGTAAGACAAAGAAATCGGAAAAAACAATCGAAGTCAAACCTAATATCCATCCGCAACGGCAGAAGAAGAAGTCACAATGGCTCCGATGCAAAACCAAAAAGGCAGCCGATTAATACCAATGTATCGGGAGCAAAACCAAAGTTAAGACTGGCTATTCAGCCGCAACGGCGGAGGCTTTAACCAAACACTTTTTCGATTCAGACATGCTGAACATGTATCTAAAAGGAGCGATAAAGTCTAATCAAACATGAGCAGTGGATCAAACATTAGAAAAAGATCCAAAATGAGCAGTAGATCAACCCAAGCATTAGAAAAGTCCTTCTGAGAAGTTCTTCGACCAATTCAAAGAAGAAAAAACAGACTAATATAAGCAAAGGAGGGTCCTAAATTTTTTAGAATTTTGGGAAATTGTTGCAGCTGCAACACCTCCTCAGCTTCCGGGTCTATGGAGGGTGGGGAGTCTTCCTCCATGAGCTCTTCCTCCATGGGATCTTTCCCAGCGTTGTCCACAACGACCTTAGCCTTGCGTTTCCTTGTGATTTCTCGCTAGGATGACTCTCCAACCGCTCTCTCCCCAACCTATCTCGGCTCTCTAATAGGTTGTGCAGGTGTAGTTGGTGGGTTCTAGACTGGGTTCGACAAAGGGCCCGAACCAGGGGGTGGAACAAGGGTCGGAGTAGCCGCAGGAGTAGGATTCTTTCTTGCTTGCACCATCGGGTCGAGTTCTGGTTCTGGTTGCTACACTTCAGATGAGACGATATCTTCTTCAATTGGACATCCCAAATTGATAGTTATGTTGGATAACTCACTTACACTAGAGATCTCTATTACCATGGGTGTCGTCTAACTCTATGACAGGCTTCGATTCTGTAAACTCTCGGCTCTGGTTTTTCTTGCGCTCTCTGTGTGTGCGTAAAAGAATGCTTGATGGCGAGGCCTTGTATTTATATTCACGTATGTGTCCTGTAGTCATCATGTGATGGGAGGTCGAGGTCTAATCAATCACATGGGTTTCTCAGCCGACGCGTTTCTTCATTAGCTCGGCAGCTGGAGTGATGCGTTGTACTTGTTAGCATAGTTATGGCAGTTATGTCGAGGACGGTTGATGGGACCAAAAAGCACGCCGTCATTCTCCTCGTATCTCGTCAAATTAATGATGCTTAGCTATCATAACCGCCTCAATATTTGTTGGATATTCGCACTTGAATGACAACCAGCCTGTCATTTCCGCTTTTTCCTGCAGTTTCCTCTTTTTCTTGCGCTTTTAGCTGTTTCCGCCGCAGACGTGCAACATAACAGTTTCTGCTTTTTTTTCACATGCGCAACGCTATTTTAGCCAGGGATTATAATACCCCGGTTTTAACCCTGCTTACATTAAAAATACATGATACATATATTGTAAATATTCTTGGTGTGGAGCTAAAGGCCAAGGCCCCACCATCGATCTGGTTATGTTGTGATTTTGTTTTGGGAATGGTCACTGATGGTATATCGGGACATACGACATATATGGCATCATGTAAACATGCATTTTAATTGAATAACCCAACGATCTATGTTCGCGACAACTAAATTGAGAAGGGGCATGATTCCAATGGATAAGGAAGGGGGGGATGTTGAACTTTGAGTCATGGGGAAGAGCCACGTGTCACCTCTCTCTTTTACTCCCACCACCTTGGTTTTCTGTTGGTTAGTTGGGACAACGAATTGGTTGGAAAAAAAGACCACGCCCACGCCTGCTCACTCTCTCTCCACGATGCGTCTGTTGGCTTGTCCACTACCCCGATCGTGAGCCTATTCAGTTCCTTCACGCAAGGGAGTTAAAGGAATCCACATTCCATTGTTGGGGGTTCACCTTCTCTCTCAGGATTGCTAGTCGGTGGGTTTTCTTCCCCATTCATGTAGAAGATAGTTCTCCTCTGCCTCACGAATTCGGGGGGGCTGGTGGATTGTTTCTTTCCTCTGTTCACGTAGAGTCTATGTCTTTTTCCACCATTGTCAGGCTACATAATGTTCTGTCATTTTTCTGTCGTTGAATCATGAGCTGAAGACTGCTACTCTATTGCTGGGCCGTGACCGTAATTTTCTTCCACATTGTGTTTAGCCGTGTCTTTTTCCTTCCCGCACAGTTTGGGAGTTTTGTTCTCTTCCCATTTTCTAGTCTGTGCAGTTAATCCAGCGATGGTATTAAGAATCGGTGCTGAGGGTTCATAGTGTTGCAGATCGCTGGTTGTCCACGATTGCTGGACTGTGTTTTCCCCTGTAAAAGCTTGAATAGGTCTGTTTGGCTGCTGCATGTAGTGGATTTGTCCTCGGACTACTTTGGAGTGGTGAATGAGGGCCTAAGGTGCTTGATAAACCTGGTGGGTTGAGAACCACATAGATAGAGCTACTAAGCTGGCTTTCTTCTCCACAACCCCTGAAGAGCATTGGAGGGAAGATCAGGGTCTGAGGGACTGCGTTGCAAAGAAGGGACTGACTTCCTTGTGTTGGGTGTGTGTGGGTGTTCTAGAAGCTAGGCTGGCTCTGGTTTTGGTGTCTGTAGCTCTTCAGTGAGCTCACCAGCTTATCATTAGCCTTTCCCAGCTCCTGGACGACCTGATAAACCCAACTTTGTTGGCTTGGCTGATCTGTTGTTCACCTGATAAACCCAACTATGTTGGCTTGGCTGAACTGTGTACCCTTGTGGTGTTGATATCCATGGCTATGTGTAAGTTTGTTTAAGTTCCTTATTCCTTGGGGAATCATGCCCGGCTCGGGGGTGGCAGCGTTGTTGAGAGATTAAAGAGCACGCAAGCCTATGGTTGGGTGGAACGTTGCAGCAACGTAGGTGGTTGCGGAACAAGTTCTCTATAAGATAAGTACTCTTGCCTAACTTGTGTCTGCAATTATATATTTACCATTAATGAATGATGATATACATGTTAAATGTTGATTTATATATGCATGAATGCTGATTGAAATGTTTTGCTTCCGTTGTGTATATGAATGATTATGCTTCATAAAATGTTTTATGTTTTAAGTATCATGCTTCAGCACTATATGTATGTATGTTCATGTTCATGGGGCTAGATCCTCGGATGATTTGATGTATCGTAGCGTCCTCTTCGCCGGTCGAAGGGTCGGGGACGTTACAGGGATGTTATGACCATCATAGTATGGCTTCAGGTGACTTCCATTCACCATACCCGCAACATAAGTTCCATCTAGTCTCTGCAGTTTTACTGTTCCTGCATCAGTGATGTGCGGGATCACATATGGCCCTAGCCAGTGTGTGTTTAGCTTGCCTGGGTGTTTGAAAAATTTGTTGTCGTACAGCAACACAAGTCCTCCAACTTTGAATGGTTTGACTTGGATATGGCGATCATGCCATGCTTTCTCTCTCTGCTTCTCAACAGTCTGAAATCCCGCGATGAAGCGTTCCTGTTCCATCTGAACGAACTGCGACAACCTCTATTCGACAAAATCTCCATCGGTCATCTCTGTCAACACAACAATCCGTAGGCTCGACACAATGTACTCCATTGGCACAACATCTTCCTATCCATATACTAGTTTGAATGGGGTGTGCCCTGTGAGTTGCTTGCAAGTTGTGCGATATGCCCATAGCACAGCTAATACTTTCTGATCAGAGTCATCTCGACGCACATTGCATACCTTGGTCAATGAATTCTCCATAATCTTATTGAAAGCTTCGACCATTCCATTCGCCAGAGGATGATAGGGTGTCATCTTCTTATGCTGGATCTAGAACTATGTAGTAAGCTCAACAATCATTTTGTTAACAAAATGTGTACCTTGGTCACTTAGTAGAATTTTTGGACAGCCAAATCTGGTGACGATGTTTTCAAATAAGAACTTTGTCGCAGTCACAACGGTGCAATATTTAATAGGCACAGCTTCAACCCATTTGGTTAAATAGTCTGTCGTAGTGATAATGTAGCATGCACCAATCTTTTTCCCTAGTGGACTGATCAATCCAACAAAATCAACAACCCATTTGTCGAAGGCTTGCATTGTTATTTATGGTGCAAATGGCATCTCGTCCCGACTTGATGGTTTTCCTGTTCTCTGGTAGATATCACAGCACTTGCAGAAGATTTTAGTATCCATGTGTATGGTTGGCCACCATAATCCTTCCTACAATATCTTAGGCACAGTTTCCTTTCCCGCATAGTGGCCACCTGCGACACCATCATGTGCTTCACTCATAACCCAAGGTCGCTCATAATAAAAAACACACAGCGTAGTATTTCATTCGCGCCCAACTTATATAAGTGTCCAACGATCAATGTAAAATCAACAGCTCTAACAACCAAGTGCTTCTTTTGATTGACGGAGAATCTTGGAGGTGCATAGCATGTACTAAAAAAGTGGATGATAGCATTAAATTCCTTGTTTTGATCTTCCATCATAGTGACCGTAAATAGTTGCGCGTTGGGCAAGTTATCTTCTAGGCTGGTTGGTTCTTCACCACTTTCTATCCTCGATAGGTGGTCTGGCCCAACATTCATTTGACTAGGTTTAACAATGACCTCAAAATCAAATTCTTGAAACGGGAGAATCCATCTACAGATCTCCCCACCAACACTGGCTTGCTGACTAGGTATTTCAGCGCTAAATGATCAGTGTACATCTGGAAATGTCCACCTAACAAGTAATGTCGAAACTTCTAAAGCGCATAGACCATAGTGAGGCCTTATCTTTCTATCATCATGTAGTTATTTTCTGCTGTTGACAGTTTTCTGCTAGCAAAAGCAATAGGGTGGTCGAGCGCACCCTCTCCTGGCTGTGTCAAGACTATGTCGAGCGTAACAGACGACACATCGACATGAACATGGAATTCCTTTTTTAAGTTTGGGAACATAAGTATTGGTGCAGTGGCTATCTTGTTCTTTAATTTGTCCAAGCTTTCCTGGCAAGCTGGTGTCCACTGAAACTTTGCATCTTTCTTCAGCAGTTTCTCCATAGGTGCAGTGATCTCTACATACCCTCTAATGAACTTCCTATAGTAGCCTGTATGTCCTAGCACTGATCTGAGTTGCATGACTGATGTAGGTGGTGGTAAGTCAAGGATAATCACAACCTTTTGCTGGGTCGACCAAAATACTGTTGCAACATACGACATGACCCAACATCACACCAAATGGTGTGCAAAAAACACATTTCTTGGAATTAAGCACGATCTGATATTGGCAACAGTGGGCCATCATCATGCACAAAATCTCAATATGGTCTCTTACTAGACCAAACATAGTCCAATCATCAAAGTAGACTTCATGAAATTTATGAATAAAATCTTTAAAAGCATAAACTACTATTTTACAAAAAATAGCAGGTGCATTCTTGAGTCCAAAGGGCATTACCGTATACTGGTAGCATCCCCATTCTGTGACGAAGGCCATTTTGTGGCGATCCTCCTTCGTGATCTTGACCTGATGATAGTTGGAGAAGCCATCCGTGATTCATCTATAAATGGTGTTGGGAATGGATCGTGTAAGCATGCATCGTTCAACTTCCTCAGGTCGACACATATCCTCACTTCTCCTGTTGTTTTCTTATCCTGGATCACTATAGGGCTGATCCACTCCAATTCCTTAACAGGTTCAATGACTCTTGCATCGAGCATGCGATCTAATTCTGCTTTTACCTTCTCTTTATATCTTGGATTCAGTCTATACGGGTGTTGTTTACTGGGTTTAGCATCTGGTCGCAGGGGTATTTTCATCTCCCCCAGATCTCCTATTGTCCCCTTCATCTTTGAGAAGTTGGTAGGGACTAGATCTTGATATTCATGCAGCAAGTCTATGATCTTCGCGGATGTCTCTTCATCCCAATAATCTCCTATATTAGCGAACTTTGGGTTCTCTTGTGACCCAATGTTTACTTTCTTGATTTTCAGTGGCTGCAGGAACTGGTCACTGGAAATGCCATTTCCTTCCACTGCGCGTGTTCCCTCTGATTCTGGTATGTTTATGTTACTCGAATAATCATATGGTTCTCCATCTAGATTGTATGAAGCCATCCATTGCTAAATGGTCGCACTGCACTGGTGAGAACTGGCCTCTTCGACAGGAATTTCAGCAAATATCTTCTCCTTTATCATTTGAAGCGCAACATCAACTGTAGGTTGTTCATCAACAAATTCAAATGTTTGTCTAAACTGCTTAGCAAGTCCTTCCCAATCTTGGGTTCCTTGTCGCAACTCCATATATGCATACCACGTTCTAGGTGTCATTTCCAACGCGTGAATGAAATGGTGAACCCATTCTTGTCACGGGTATTATGCAAATATGATGCGACACTGATTGATGTGCTTGATAGGGCTTGGAAATCCTGTGTATTTGTGGCTCACAGTGATGACTTCTTCACCGAATCTGACTTCCATCAACCTTCTACATTGTGGCCATTCTATTATGAACTGCTTGTGTGTACCCCACCATCTAGCAGGTGTAGCCTTTAGTACATGGTCTAACGTAGACAAGCGCTGCGACTCTTTTACAAGTCCTTCAAACTCACTTAAGAAAGTCACAAGGTTAGGTAAACCCTCATAGGTGGGAAACTCTCGTAGCTCATTCTCCACCGGTCGCACAGGCCTTGTAACTCTGACACACCTTCTCATAGAGTCCTCGTGTAGCCTATTTTTCCAGTTCTCCAATGCCTCCCCTAAGTCAGATGTACAAGAACTAGCACTCTTTCAACTCAGGTTTCCATCCGTTGTCAGATTAATATAGTCTTCTTGCATGGTAGTGACATTGTAGTTCTGGTCAAGATAGTCACCCTGTCCCTCATTGTAGACAGACTCAACATATCTATGTCCTTCCAATGGATCAATGGGTGACATTGCTCTCATCTCATTATCCTCAAATGAGAGGATCCTTTTCTTGAAATTGATAATGGTCTAATTATCTTTGGCCTAATCTATCCCCAACAACGCGGGATATGGATTTGTTTCATCAACAATGTTAATGACTTCAAAGTCCGCAAACATGCGCAACCCTTCAATGTCAACATGAACTTGACTCAATCTACCAATTGGGAGGACCTTCGCCTGATTTGCAAGTCGCAGCTGGACATGAGACCAGTCCAGGCGTAGATTTCCCATACTTTCCCAAGTTTGTCGGGTCAAAATATTGACATCAAAACCCAAGTCTAAGATGATATAATCCATGTCATAATCCCCTATATGCGCAGTCATTCTTAACTCGAGTCCAGTTTTGAATTTCTTACTGACCTGGTTAACTTTCTCTTCAGGCTGTGGCTCTATTGGTGTTTCTTCTATAAGTACTTGTAGTTCTGTGATAGTATCTTTGCCTTGGATTAACGCTAAGCAACTTGACAGAAACGACTTGAGTTTACTAACCTTTTGTGGAGTCTTCTTCTGATATATTTGTTGAAATCGTTCAGGCATCTCCCTGACTTCTTCTGATTTCGATGATTCTTCTGGAACCACAAACTCACGTTGCACGTCCATGAATACTTGCTTCTGTTTCTGGACATTGAATGGCTCCTTCTTCCGTGTCACGGTTTGTACCTGCAGCTGTTCCAGCGGGGTTTCTTGATCAACCCCAATCGCATCAGCTCCTCGTGTTACCACAACAACGTTTAGATATCTTGGCTTAGCAACAATCATCTGAATGTTCAAGTTAGGATTCGGGTTTGTGTTCGGATTTTGCACAGGGTTAGGACCTGTGATGGTCCTATCCTGCCACTATGTGATCAACTAAGGACATTGCTCCACATTATGGTCCTGTCCCTTACAATATGAACATGTTTTCATAGGTTCTAGGAAATCTCTATCATAGTGACCTGGTTGTCCATAGTTATAGCATGTAACCTAACCTCTTACTCTACCAAATCCTCCTCCTCCTCCTCCTCTGGCTCTTAAGTTTCCACCACCCCTTCCTTGAGGGTGTGGTTGTTGCGGTGGGTACCGATTCTATTGATATTGTGACTGATAGTGATTCTGCTACGTATATGGTTGTTGCGACACATACTGAGGATGGTACTAGTTTTGATACTGATTGGGCAGGAAATGCGCAGGATGATATGGTGCTTGCACCAGTTCAGCCTGAGTCTACCCCTCATGCTTCATCAAGTATGTGTTGACCGTATTTTCCTTCAGGAGCCGGTATGCTCTGCAATATTTCTCTTCATGCCCTATTGACTTACAAAATTTACAAAACAGGTTTGTGAGAGTTCTTACAATATTTTGCAAGTATAGATAGTTGTCATCGTGGTGTCCTATAGTCTGTCATATGCGACACTAGGGTAGTCCATGGGCACTTAACGGGTTTGGTGCACTGGATGAGACGTAACTCATGAAGGTCAGACAATTATCCTTGGTGTGTCTGTTCATTCTACATTTTGTGCACCATAAATCTTCATGAGCCGGTATGCTCTGCAATATTTCTCTTCATGCCCTATTGACTTACAAAATTTACAAAACAGGTTTGTGAGAGTTCTTACAATCTTTTGCAAGTATAGATAGTTTTCATCGTGGTGTCCTCTAGTCTGTCATATGCGACACTAGGGTAGTCCATGGGCACTTAACGGGTTAACTCATGAAGGTCGGACAATTATCCTTGGTGTGTCTGTTCATTCTGCATTTTGTGCACCATAAATCTTCATGAGCTTCGTTACCCTTCTTGATGTCCTGAAGTTGTATCGTTAGATTAGCCAACTGCGACAGAATCTGCACCATCCCTGTGGCACCATCACTGATTGGCGAGGCTTTCAGCTTCATTTCCAATTCTAGCGCTTTTGTCTGCGACTCAATATTTTGTTACATCAATGGGCTTCATATGTGTGGTAACAACGCAATAATAAACCACTCCTTATGCTGAACATCTGACATCTGGAAACTTAAGTAGGCCATCAAAGTTTTAAACTGTTGGTCAAAGTCCCATACCGACTCTGCTAATGCTTGTTTGATCTCCTTGATCTCAGTGATACACTGCGACTCAGATTTAGGTTTTCTGAACTCATAGATCATTGAGGCTCGTATCTCTTCAAGGGTTTTCTGTGGTGTTCCTAGCGGTATGATGTAGAAATTCATAAACCAGTCGAGTGCATGACCCCTTAGAGTTGTGATCATTTGTGCTTTCTTTAAGTCCGCGTTCTGAACTAAGCGAACCGTCCAAACAGCTTCACATATGAACCAATACTGCTCTAGATCTTTTGCTCCATTACCATTGAATGTGGGTAACCGAATATCTGCCCTAGCCATTGAGTTGGTGTTGGGGTTATCTAATGACTGATTAAACAGAGGTGTTTACTCTTGCGTGCTAGTCGCTGTTCTAGCACTATCATTATTAACAACTCTTTCAGGAGATGAGGCTCTAGACCTTACCTCTGGAGATACTCCTGGTGTTATGTAGTTGCATCCTGACCTTAGTGTCTCGTCAGTCTCTCTAGATTCTTCTACTCCTTCTGAGATCGGGTTATAGTCCTCCTCTTCATCACAAGACCCTTTTTCTACCTGCGACTGAAGTTCATGCTCACTCTCTTCGAACAGACTAGGAGCTCATTGACCTTCCTCTATCTTTCTTGTCTTCCCTAATCTGAATCTCCTTCCACTCCTTAGTAATCCAGTATCTAGTTCAGGTTCTGTTCTTCCTAGGAACATCTCAACTCACAATTTCCCATTTTCTTGACAGGTCGTCTGCGACATAGCCTTCCTCTGGGCTATGTGACTCAAGTACTCAACTGCAAGATACCCTTCTCATAAACAAGAATATTGATCCATGTACTGATAGATAACAAATATCTTCTTTGGGGTCCTTGGAAAAAATTTCTTTTAGCCTCACTATATGAGGTTATAGCCTCTACTGCAAACTCAGTAATATATCCTTGCAAAATACTGTCAACCCAAAAATCAACAACTCTAGAGATGGTGTTACTTACACTGGTTACTTCGCGCACCAATTGATCACTCCACTCGACTGCTTCTCTTCTCTGGAAGTTTGTCTGCCTTATTGCCAATCTTGACAGCCACTCGTGCAGTACAACAAGAAACTTTGCAAAGAAGATCTCGTGAATATCTGAATATATGTATTCATCCACCCAATTTTCTACGCTCAACTGAGATCCTGCGCTCTCTTCTTGTGCGAATGCTAGTGTCTTAAACTCCATCTAGTCCTCTATCTCATTCTTCGTCAGATGCCGCAACATTTCCCTCGACTCAAATGGTTAACTGTCCCGGAAACAAAACCATTTGTTGGCCTCTTTCTCTTCCTTGT
This sequence comes from Pseudotsuga menziesii, assembly GCA_001517045.1. Classification (NCBI taxonomy): domain Eukaryota; kingdom Viridiplantae; phylum Streptophyta; class Pinopsida; order Pinales; family Pinaceae; genus Pseudotsuga; species Pseudotsuga menziesii. Next base: position 13,328 of record LPNX010540798.1, on the reverse strand, counting down.
CTCAACCTGCTGTTCAACAACAACACAATATCAACAGGACACCACAAGACATCGGCCCAACGTAGCAAGCTCGGTTGGAAACGCCCACGAGGCAGGCGCAGTCTCACCCAAGATATCTTAATGGGTAATTGCCAGAACCATGTTTCCATAGTTGGCAAAGCATTATAGTCCCTTAGTGCACGACCAAGGTCCTCGACAAAGGTGATGGGATGGAGTCTTTCACTCTGCGACAGTGGCACATCCTAGTGCCATATGTCACCTGCGCGACGTGACCTTGTCCTTGAACTTTAACAATTGGCCCAGCTATGCAACATAGTCGATTCCTTACACTCGACAAACAATGCATGACTTATATTTTAACTTAGCAGAGTTAACCATGAACTCATACACAATAGTCCAACAATACTTTTAAACAATCATTCATTAATACCATGACATCCACTCATCAACAATTGTAACTTGTAATAATGTAAGATAAGCAAACATTCACATAAAAATTCACCATTCAACAACCTTCATCCATATAACACAGGAAATAACATGGAAACCCATCTGGGAAAAACCACCAAGGTGCTCTTCATCTAGCATGAGAAATATAGGTAGCACCTTGCAGCCTGCAACTTGCAGACTGTTCTTGAGATATGTCTTTCTGACTCAATCTTCTTGCTCTCATGCTCTCTGGTTTATTATCTATCTACTCCTACTAATCCGCACACAGCTTGGATTGACTCTTCTACTTTACTAGAGGTCTGCTCAACAACCTTTTCCTCCTACTAGACTCCTCTCTGAGTCACTACTGAACTACTACTGAATCTAATTTACTGAATGAACAAACACTGAACATCCAATCGAACTGACCAAATTGATTGAACTCTTATACAGAGCGGGTTCCTCCTATATTTATCATTTACAAGACCACGCAGGTTCGACTGAGTACTACTCAGTTATTATAGACTCAGGTAGCTACAAAATATCTCTGTTACATTGAATGTCGGCCCATACCTAGCTGCAAAAGTCCTGTAATGCATTAACCACAGCCTTAATTGGCCGTGGAAACATCTTTCAGCTCGTCTGCACCAGTCATAACTAGCCGTAAAACTGTCCTTCCATCTTCTGCTAGTTCATCCTTCCACTGTCTTCCTTGACTTACGCATGTCCAGCATTAACTCTTCTACTTACCTCTTCCATTGAATCTGGATGTGCTTTTCCCCATCTCACTAATCCTGTCGCAACTTTCTCTGCTTTGCGATTTCTTTCCATCTTTATCTTGCATTTCTCCCCCGCGTGCATGTTTTATCTTTCTGCATCGGTTCATTTCCTTTCTTCTTTACCTACTTTTCCCTTGTCGCGCATACGTTTTTCCTTCTTTGCTTGTGCGTTAGCTTCTTCCTTGTGCACTTTTCCTGGCCCGACATCCTCCCTCTTTCCTTGTTTGCATCTGAATTATATTTACTTAGGAGTGTGCTCTTTGTGCGCTAGTTGACTTGTGGGATCGCGGTTACTTGAGTCTCTTTATGTTCTCTTGAGTTCGGGTCCTTTTATGTTTGGCACGCCTGACATCACTACTACTATCCCATCGATTGTCGTTAGTTCTAGTGCGGACCCTAGTGTTTGACTAGGGGCACCATAACCCTTTTCCTTGTTGATATATTTGGGAATGGTCATATTGCACCTTCTGCTCCATTTGTGGGAGGATTTTCACTCCCTTCATTCGGTCTTAACACTACGGTTCACTCTTTCGGGGTGATAGTGGATACATGAACGTTGGGTCTACAACTTACATTCCTACTTGTGTCCCATCGTCCACTGCACTGATTCCTTCATATGCTTTTCTCATGATCATTCCTCCCTATATCCTATAGTTTGGACTCTTTACTGGCTATTTCCAGTTGTTTTGGTATATTATTGTTGTGTAGGGTCCATTTTTTGTGCACTATCGTCGAGAATTTTGCTCGTTCATGCCCGTGACAGGTAAAAAATTGAACTGACATATAGGATAGGATCACTTTTTGTATGCATCATGTATCGTCCTATGACCGTGTCGCCTTAACTATAGGTATGAACCCACTTTGTAATGTTACAGAACCTTCACACTGCTGCTAGAAGTGGCATTACGTAAGTGGTAGAGCCTTCCTACTCATGGGTTCCCTAGTTAGATCCCGCTTTTCTATTTGGTACCCATGATGAGATTCCTCCCTTAAGTTTAAGAGCAGCTTATAGTCATGCCATGTCTTTTTGCAAGAACCACATAATCTTTCTTGAACTTTATGCTAGTCATCTCCCACAGGGACTCCCATTTATATAAGTTGTAATTGCATTTTCATATGTCCGCTTGTCGTATTGAGATTTATGTCAGCTCCTTGCTGCAGTTTTATGAACCATATATCTTGAGCTTGCCTAAATTCTAGCTTGATTACCCCTTAGCCAAAGGAGACATCCCCCCCTGAGTGTCCTTATCCTGTACATGCTTCCTTGCATTGAGAATAGGCATGTAACATTGCTTGGAACTAGTTTTCTTGCCCGCGACACTCGCTTTCTCCTAGTTATGTACCATAAGCAATTTTATTCATTTTCCAATCTTTTTAATATGAAAAAGACTAGAAAAATAAAAATAAAAACATAAAAAGCCGGATGGAAAATGATATTACTTTGACAGTTTTCGTGTTGTGTCACCTTCGAATAGAGCATTGTATAGTCCATCCATCAGTTGGGTTAGTAGTATGACTTTAGGATATGTACTCGTTGTTCTGAGTTTTCTCCACCGATTGGTTATGCTTTCAGTCCCTATGGAGCCTTTGTTGATGCCTCCTGTGTCGCAGAGTTGTCCCAGTTTTCATGCTGAGTCTATGCTACCTATGAGTCACCATCTGCCTTATTCTCTTGTTTGAAGGAAGTTTTAGCTCGAGTCGGCCACTCCTCAATTATATTGTCTTTGCATGTCGGTCATGCCCGATACAGTTACTGGTTCGCGCACATCCTGATCATCTGAGTTCTTCTGAATTATCTAACATTGCTGAGTACCTTGTGTTGGTTGATGGGGGATGCCTTAATGCCCTCCTTCTAGCAAATTCCATTCCATCAAATTCAGATCATTTATTCTAGAATAGGAGTTTAGACTCCATTGAGTTCCTCGATACTTGTAGTCATCAGTGGCAGGTTCTCTCACCATCGATAGTTTTGGGAATACATCAATGTCCCTTGATCGATGGACTCTCTCAAGTGTTTGACTTCAACACATATATTCACACTTGTTTGATTGCAATATGTACCTTGATTCCCATTATCATTATCGGTGGGATATCTCGTGTCTATTAACAATATACATTAATGACCAGTAATCAGACGATGGTCCATCATGTTCGACCTTGACACTTTTATTTGCGTGATGGGACATGCACAAGTAGTGGGTTGTGTAGAAGGCCTCCGAGCTTGGTGGCATTTTGTATGTGCTACCTCCTTGATCGTGCCAATATCCATGAGATATCAGTTCTCATGACTAGATTCCAGTGTACTATCAGATGTCTTCATTCAGTATGAAGATCTTATTTAACTATATATTGTACGTGGCGATGACCACCTGAGACATATGTTTATCATGCCTATTCATGGCCATTGTACTATTATGTATCTGGGGACTGCTACACTTCATATTTGCAGTCACATGCCGAGACGTGTCATTATATTTTACTGATGAGTGGTTGGTTCTTCGACCCGAGTCTTCATTACTCCACTTCTGGGATTGGTATAATGTATTTCGACCATTGTGTTACCCCTCTCACCTCACACATTAAAGGGTATCTATTATAACTAATTTTACCACTCTTGGTAGATCATGTTTTTATGGCCTTCCTTGAACCTATGCAGACTCTTTGGACCCCCTTTGCTCAAAATAAACTTTAATGATCCAAGAAATCCCTTAAAAAAGTCATATTTATTGGTATACGTGGGTCACCAGCTTACAGACCGCGTGTACACGCAACTTGCTCCACTATGACCTACAAACATCGGGAAATATGCCCAAAAATAAAATATTTGGAGTTTTCCTCAATGAGTCACAAACAACTTGACTAATGGCCTTCCATATGCCTGGAAACGCTCTGACTTGACCCTTCACTTCCCATTGAAGGGCTATATATTGAGCTACTTGGATGCATTAGAGGAGGAGAATTTATGAGAGCAAGGAAACTATAGTTGATTTGTGCCCCATTCATACATGCTTGAGTATGCATCCCTTTGTCCTTTTGAGCACCCATTGATTCTCTTCCCAAGCTTGCCATTGCATTGTGAGCTTGCCATGGATATGGAGGATTGAAGTGGTGGAGGCCCAGGTGGAGGACTCGGTTTCTCCATTTCGACGAGGTGCCGACATAGTTTGTCATTTGTATATTTGTTTATAATCAATAGAAATATCCATTTCTTGTCCATTGTATGTGTGTAACTATGAATATTCTTATCCATGGATGTAGTTTCTTTGATTTATACATATTGGATTTATATATGCTAGAGTAGACGTAACACTTAATATCTATCATGCTTGTCTATTTCCTTGTTGTTGAGAATGGAATGTAGTTGCAAGTGTGGTTGAAAGCTCAATGGGGATCTACTAGTGACCATTTGGAATAAGGTATGTTCTTCATCCCTTAGTGTTAGCCTTGTTTATCTCTATTGCATATGGAAATGGATTGATTTCTGGTGTCATATTGTCTGTTGTGGTCTACCCCAATCCATAGGAAGTTTTTTCAGTAACATCACCATTTACATTACAATATCAAACATCCAAAACCATCCCTTAACTCATATTAGATTACATCTCTAATTCCTTAACAAAAATTAGTTTATAAGGGGTCAAAATCATTTGCTGAAGTAATACATAATGGAGCATTTTTTTCTTTCCTTAGGTGTACATTGTCCCATTATGCCTCACCAATTAGGGGGGCATCCCACCCAGAACCCCTTCATTCAGGGATACCCCTCAAACCCCCTATGGGATGTGACAATCTACTTGCAAAGAAAGAATCTCTCTCTTCTATGTCCATTGCAAGCATGCATCTATTCCATGAACAAATGCGCTCTTGGTGTGCAATTCTTCCTTGAACGACTGCACACAGAGCATGGTTGTTCAATGAATAGTTGCATACCCTATGCACCACTAAAGTTTCCCATAAATGTGTGCAAAATGTGGCTGTTAAAGGGTTTATTGCATGCACAATGCAATAAATCCCTTGAAAACTACACATTCAAGCAACAAGCCTCCAGGGTTTTCACAAGATCCATGAAACCCTAATCTTGAAAATGAAATGGACAAAAATGACATGGGGTTTGAGACATCTAACTTAAAACTCAGGGAATAAAAAATTGGCTGTCGAATGGAAGATATTGCCTTTATAAGTTTTGAATCCCATGGGAAACTCAAATTTGGAAGAGTGATATTGAAGTTCAAATTCGCAGGTCCCGCCTTATTTTTAAAACTTCTTTAACTTTCTTTCCTTCAATATGGCATTATATGACTTTCGTTTGACATGTCTTCAGGATTGCTAGATTTCTAGTTCTATGATCTTCCCCAGGAAGTCAATATTCTCATCATTAGGTACTTTTACTTGGAAATCCCAGTTTCCTTGTAAAATTGAAATTCATGTAACTTAGGCCTTATACATTCATTTTTCATGTTGTGTGCACCCCTGATTTCATTTTGAAATGCACTTTTACACTATGGTCTTGTTTCCATGTATACATGCACATTTTTCAATATGTCCATGATTTTTTTGGACAGTTCTTGCAATCCCATTGCTACTCTTAGATTCATGCTTCTTCAAATTGGCATATATATAACCTAATCCCTCTAACTCTCTAGGATTTGCTCTATTTGATGAACCCCATTTTTATCTGTAGGTACACCCACCCCAAATGTGTTTGCATTAGCCCATTCCCAATGGTAACACGTTACTAACATGGCTAGCAAATCATTTGTAACCCTATGCACCCCTTTAGGATGGGGAGTTTGCATAGTCCATGACCTAGAATTTATCCTCATGTGCATCTTCCCCATGATCATTGGCTTACATCCATGAACTCTCGTGTAATTCTAATATAATGGAATTATTTGCTAATCTTTGCAGTATGCCATAAGCCCATTGGATAATCCATATTGTAAAGACCAATTTCATATTTTTGTCAATGTTGCCTTATCCTCGAGGATATTACCATCAATACCTACCCCATGGTCACTTCCAATTGTCATCACACTTTAATTTGATTCACATGGTTGTCTTAAGGGTATATATCTCCTTAGTTCTAACATCAACCCAATACATTTATTATTTTGGAAATCATTAATGTGCTTCGTTGCAATATATATATATATATGTGTGTGTGTGTGTGGATACATGTGTATTTGTATACACATATATGTATATATGTGTACACACACACACATATATATACATGTATATATATATGCATGTGTATATATATATATATATATATATATGTATGTATGTATGTATGTATGTATGTATGTATGTATGTATGTATGTATGTGTATATATATATATATATATATATATATGTATGTATGTATATATTTATATATATATATTTATGTATATATGTATGTATGCATGTAACACCCTGGTTTTGACCCCGTTTGTATGATGTATATAATGTAATTAATCGTGGTGAGGAGCTAAAGTAAAAATCCCCACTATCGATTTGGTTGTGTATGTTTCGGCAATAGGGGTAGTTGCCGATGGTATATCGTGCTATTTGGCACATTATAGTTTGGAATCATGTAAATACGCACATCAAATAAAATAAACCACAACCAGCTACGACAGTGCAACGTTAAAATGAAAAGGGCATGATTCCAAAGGATAAGGGGGTGAGGGATGTCAACCTCGGTCTATGGGGGGGGGAAGCCATGTGTCATCTTACCTTGTCTCATCCAACCTCTTTAAAATCTCTGCTGAGTAGTTGAGGTAGTTATTGCTAAGTAGTGGTGGGTGTGGCAGGACTGTCGGTCCTTGCCCAAGTGCCCACTCCACCAGCCGATTCTTCCTCTTCACGTCGTTGGGAAGAGGGGTGACATTCCATTCTCCCCACTCTTTCCACTCTCTCCATTCCTCCATTGTTTTGGTCTGGTCCATCCTCACGCAGAGGGTTCTCTTCATGAACAGGCGGGAGATCTTTGTTGTTACCCTCACACGGGCAGGGGTCGGCTCTCCATTCCTTTTGGGATGATTGTGGTCTGTATAAGTTTCTCCCTTCATGCAGGGAGTACTGCTTCCTCACACGTACCATTTTGGGGGATTCTCCATCGGTTGTCCATCCACACACAGAGAGTCATTTTCTCTCCTTCTCGTGCACAGGAATTCTGCGTTGGTTTTCCTCATGCGGGGAGTAGGAGAAATTGTGGCTGTCACTCAGGATTTTTGGGTGCAGGAGCCATTCACGCTCAGGGCTGTGTGCCTGTGGGTTCCATATTGGTTTCGGTGGTACGTGTATGTTCCCTTGCCAATTGTGGCCATGTATGTGTTCTATTGTGGTCTGCGTTTGTGTTTTCCTCTGTCAATGCTAGGAGCTCGTTCTCTCTCCCATTTGCGGACTATGTAATGCTGTCGTGGTTTCATTGTGCGTTCGAGGCTATTGTCTTCCCGCTGGGTTTTCTTCCACATTCATCAGTTAAGTTTTGCCCAGTCTATGCTGGGAGTTCAGTTTCTTATCCATTGCAGACTGTGGATTGTTGCCATCATTCGTTGTGAGGTTGTGGTTGTTGATGTACCCTGGTTTTGGGTTGCTATTGAGTTGTTTTGGCCACACTAGGGCCAAGAACAACTCTGAGTTGTCTTGTGGCTTGAGCTGTGTTTCAACTGTTGGTTGGGATTGTCACCTGGTTGTCCTTTCCTTCTTCACATAGCTGTGAATGGGTTGTTTTGCTGCGGTATGCAGTGGTTGGTCTTCGGACTATTGTGAGTGGGATTAGAGGCTAGGTATGCATGAGAAGACTGGTGTTTGAGGCCACCAGCTTGGTATTTAGCCTTTCCTATCTCCTTGATGACCTGGTGAACCCTACTATGTGGGTTTGGCTGATTAGAAAACCATGGCTATGTGTAAGCCTGCATTGACCCTTAGTCCTTGAGGAATCATGCCCAGCTCGAGGGTGGTAGTGTTGCTGAGAAATTGATGAGCACACTGGCCTATGGTCGGGTGGAACCTTGCAGCGACGTAGCTGGTTGCGGGCAAGTTCTTCATTAAAGATAAGTACTCCTGCCTATTTCATCTTTGCAGTTATATCTATTGTTTCATGAGAATGATGATCATGCTAAATGCTGGAATGTATATGTTTGCTTCCGTTGAATGTTGAGTAACCATGCATCTTAGTATGTATTATGTTAATATTTTTATTTCAGCATTGATGTTTGTTCATGTTCATGGGGTTGTTTACCCGTATGATTGGTGTTAGTAGCATCCTCTTCGCCGGTCGAAGGGTCAGGGATGTTACAGAGTGGTATCAGAGCTCATGTTGCAGCATGGGCCTGAATGGACTGTAAAGATGTAGTGATAGAACTCAAGGTTGCAACAGTGGGCCTCTATGTGCCAAGAAGGAGCAACTGACAGAGGGTAGAATTACCTTCTATGTCCAGCAGAACAGCAGTAGACAAAAGAGTTCCAAAAATTTCCTAAGTGTTGAGATCATCGTAGGCGTCAGCTGAAGACAGCCGATACGTCGGCTCAGTTAGCCAGAAGGACTTTCGATACGTCGAAGGAGAAAACGCGAAGGGATCCAAAGGGAAAATTTTCGCCGAAAAAATTTCTAATTATAGAGATCATCTAAAAGTGTTGGCTTGCTGGCGGCAGAGAGGAAACTTCCATCAGAAGCCATCAGCGAAAGGCCACCGAAATGGCGATGCAATCTAGTGAATGGAGTACCCACAGTTTTGGTGGAGATTAGTAGATTGATCGGCAAAATTTAGTCCTTTGGGGAGCTGAGGCGGTGGAAGAATAAGAAGAAAATTCCAAAAATTTTCTAAGTCCTAAAATCATCAGATGGCTTAGGCTGAAGCCCACCCGATATGCCAAAGGACTTAGCCAGAAGCTCCTCCAATGCATCAGATATCCTACGCAGAAGTCCACCTAACGAGGGACGGTCAGAAGGAATTTTCAAGAAAATTCTCTAAGTGTTGAAACCGTCAAATCGTCAGAAGACTTAGTCGGAAGGCCCTCCGATACAGACCCTGATGGAGGCGACAGATAAAGGAAGTCTGAGCCGACGAAGTGGATGGAAAGGCATGAAGGCGTCGCAACGACGACGGAAGAAAGATGAAGAAAGAGCCGAAAAAGTGGCAGAGAGAAAAGTTTGAAAAATTTGTCTAAGTGTTGAAGACCATCGGCGATCGGTGAAAGAGAGTTGTTTGGATCGCCTATACTTATCTGTTTGAGTAGTCGATGCGGCGACAAGCATTAGAGAAAAATAGAAGAGTGTATCGCCAATGATTAGAGGATGAGGTTGCCGATGCAGTGACGAAAGAGAAGAGAAAGTTTTGGTAGAGATCTCCCAAAGATCGTCGAAACATCGGTGGAGGTTAGTCAATCCAGCAGCCGATGCGGCAGCAGAAGGAAGAAGAGAAATTTCTGAAAAATTTTCTAAGTATAGAAAATGTCGAAAAACTTTAGAGAATTGGACCACCGACACGTCGGAGAAAATTTGAGGATCGGTCCGCCGATACATCGGAAGCCAGAGGAGGATCGGCCCGAAACGTCGGAAAAATTTAGTTGATTGGACTGCCAATGAGAATCGGATGAAAGATGAATATCAGACCGTCGATGCCACAGAGAAGTTAGTGTTTTGACCCCCAAAACATCAGATCGAAAGTTGGGATGAGACCCGATCCTGTACAAGGAAAAATTTGAGTTTTCAAGTGGGATTTCTCAGCAGATTTCAGCAGTTTTTCAGTGGATTTTTCAAACAGCTTTCAACTGTTGCAGTGGAATCTTCAGCAAATTCTAGCTAGTGTTCTAGTAGGTTTTGCCGTGAGTTTCTCATTAGGGTTTTCAGTAGTTTCGGGACTGAAAAGGAAGAAAACCCTGGGTGACTAAAATTAACATTCCTGGCCTAAATATATTTGAGGTGGTATGGTTTTCACACCCGAGGTCAGAATGAAGCATATGGATAGGCGTTGGAAAGCTTGTCCAGCAGGGAACAAGGGAGAATCACCCAAATATGAGAATGGAGCAGCAAAGTGCTAGTAATTGCTTGAAAGAGAAATGTGCTGATGTCAATATGGACAAATCCAGGAATTGCATGCCTAGAGGTAGCAAGACCATGAATTCAAACCAGCTATTATGTGGAAGAGGAGTTCCATGCGAGGATGTGGGACTTGAAAAGGGAAGTTTCCCTAAACCCTGTCTTGCTAACTATATTATATTTTATAAGTTTTATACATGAAATGTATGAGGATATGCCTTGCATGCATAGGATATTACATGTTGGTAAGAATATTGAGAATTATACATTTATAATGAGCCACTAATGATAGTCATTGCATTGGTGTTGACATTAGTGGAAAAACCAACAACAACATGGACCTAGCTGAATATGTTGCTGATGCTGAAAAATGTGACCAGCAACCATCTGGAGAAAGGGATGAGGCAACAAGTCCATAAACAAAAGTTGGTGAGCAAACTCTACAATCCTCTGCAAGATACCGATTAAATTGGTCATGCTAAGGGTGTAAGTATCACCCATGAAGGTAAGAGTTTGATTATGACGAATTCCAAGGAGTGGTAAAGGTAAGAGACCTCATACCATGTGGATATTCAAATGTTATGCTACGTTCATATAGAAAGGTGTCATGCCTGTATATGTTGATTGAGCTTAGTAGCCTAAGGAAAGTAAGTACTGATGATCTTGATTATAGTAATGCATCCTATATGAAGTAGGCATGGTTAGGCCATGCATGGTATGTTTGAATGCGTAGTATTCCTGAATCAATGCAAGGTAGCATTGAGTGGATGTGCATTAAAAAGATTTTTATGAATCTTGTAGGCATGCATTGAATGGATGCATATGAAGGGTGTGAGTGACTGATTGCATAAGTATAGGTGCAAATGTTGTGATGTATTGCATGAATTCATTGAGATGAGTGCATGTGATATTATGAATAACTAATGGCTGAAATGATGAATTGATGACAATTCAGGAACCATTTCAAAGGCTGTTATGAATGCAGGATAGTAAGTGCATAAAAAGGATAGTCATGATCAACTGGCTGCCAAAAATGCTCTATGGAAGAGCAAGGTGGTACAAATGATACGCTTGTGAAGTAAGGAGTATCTAAACATTTCATTTAATTGCATGAATGATGTGACTATACCTTGAAAATGTTAGTATGATAATGATTACATGAAGTAAATGAGATTTGGTAATATTGATGTGATTAACAGCTGGAAGTATTTGAATTTTATAAATTCTGAAGATGCTTCAGTGATGGTTGCAGCAATGAAAAGGTTATATGCATCAAGACTTACCAAGTGTTTGGTTGATTGAAGCTCAGATTTCAGGTAGATTATTTAGAGCATGGCAATGAGAGTAAGACCATGACAAATGCCGGAATCTACCATGTGAAAGAGCCAAACCTTATGAGAAGAGTCTCATGGTTGTGAAAATAGTTGGTATGCATAATGGGTTGTTAAATTTGAATTGTGAATTTCGGATTTAAGAAATTGCTGACAACTACTAATCACTATTGTCTTGCATAAGATTGTGTCAAGAGGACGCATTGTAAGTGGGTATTCATATTATGCTAGAAGCATAAAATTATAATGGGCATAGTAGTGTTGCTTACAAGAGACCCACAATTCAGGATCACCTCATTGCTAAGCAAATCAATTTATGTAGTAGACAGAGTTGCAAATTCCTATTGAATTTGATTACTAATGTCATTGCTTGGTTATGGAACAATCAATTTGGATTGTATTATAAAATAATGATTGACTGTTTGGCTATTTGATGAATGTAACAGGGGTACACACTGCAAGAAGATCATGTGTGATCGCCTGCAGGAGCCAAACTTCATGGGAAGGTTTTCCCTTATCTTGGAAATGATTTTCGGGTGAAACTCCATTGGACATTCTGGAAATGTCTCACCTGCACTACATGTTTGGTAAGCAACATGAGTGAGATGGTATAAAGTATGTCGGTAAGACATGTGTGGATATGAAATGTAAAGAGGAGTTGGGATGGCTAACCGATGGACTGTCAACTCAGAGAAGGGAGCCCCATTCCTCCTTAACGAAGGAATACTGCGCCGGCAAATGGATAAGTGTTATGTGACCCTTGCTAAGAATATGCATGTCAAATTATTAAAATTCCATATGCAGAACATGTTTTGATTTTATTTCTAGGATGACCGATTGCTTGAGTATGAATAGGGCCTACATGGCACACACCGGAAAAAAGTGCACACTTTCCCGATGTCGGATCATGAAAGGGTTTTCAATATTGATTACACCCTAGGGATTGGATGCACTCCTGGTGTCTCAATACTTGATAGTGAATGATATGAAATATGATTATAGTTTTAGAGTAATAATGCTGATGAGTTTGCTTATATTGCTTGTGTTGACAGGCTAAATAGATGCAGTTGGGTGTTGCACCCTAAAGAGAAAAGGAAAATGGTTGTTGTGAGGGGTTGCGGAGTAAGGGTTATTGTTGATATAAGTGTCTATGTTGGTATAAGTGTATGTTGGGCTGTTATATGCCTAAGGATCCATAGTAGATCCTAGACCTGGAAATGGTCGTGGTAAAGTTCCAAGCCCAGTCGACATGTGGATGTATTGGCTAGACATTAATTATTTGATGTTGTGGAAGCAGCCTATGTGCTGACCTAACATCCAAGTCCATAGGCGATCCCAAGGCTTGCAAAGCGAATCAAGATCCTGTGGAACAACGAGGAAACGCACAATACAGATAAGTATTGGATTATTTTGCTTATGAATATACATGTGTATATGATTGGTTATGATGTTTAAGATCTTGTTCTAGAGATAAAACTGATGAGAATAAACTAAACATGTGAATCTATTCAATGTTTGCATATAGGTATTGCTGGGAGAAAGGACTATGAGAGCATCCTAAAGGTGCATGTGGACATGTGACTATATCCTGGAGGGCTCGGATTGAGCGGTAATGAAAAAGGTGCTAGTAAGACTATGGGGGTCCTAGCAGCTGAGACAAACCATGTGGAGAGACTCCATGGTTTAGAGGTCTGGAATAGACCAAAGACACTAAGTGTCATGACCAAGAGGGATTGGTCCAGCATTCACGATGAAGT
>LPNX010540756.1:163885-174833 GCA_001517045.1 Pseudotsuga menziesii | reverse complement strand
AAATAAAATAAGAATAGTTGGAAGCTGAAAAGGCTGGACGGAAGGTTAAACAAACCGTCACATGAATGTATAAATGAATGCTTAGCCATGAATAGAATAATCAATTGGGAGTTATACCTAACACTATTCAAAACAGAAATTTGCTTTCCTGATGGCTTCTTCTAGAGTCTTCGGGTTATCATACTCTATTATGTCCTTGATGTGATATGGCAGACAGCTGAGAAACCGCTGCAATTTAGGTTTCTCATCAACTAAATAAGGTACATACCTCAACAAGCTTTAGAATTTACTGTTTAAGTCCTTCATAGTCATGGATCCTAACTTCAATTTGTAAAATTCTTTAGCTTTTTCTTCATAATATTGTTCGAACAGAAATTTCTTCTTGAAGTACCTTTTAAAGGTACTCCAATTAACTTCTTTTTCTTTGATCCCCTTGACTCTTTTCAGATCTTGCCACCATATGTTTGCTTTTCCAGAGAGATTATAAATTGTCATTCTTGCCTTCAGCTGATTTGAATAGTTGTATATCTAAAAATATTTCCTCATCCCGGATAACCAGGACTCTGCTTCCTTCTCTTTTTCAGTCTCTCCGTTGAAAGTTGGGGGCTTTATTTTTTTAAACTCTCCAGAAATCTCTTGATATGGTCTGTACTTCTTCTTTCTGTCATACAACTCAGCCTCACTACTGTCACTAGTAGTGTAATAGCTTTGTTGTTCCCTAAACCCTTCAGATGATGAGTTGTTTTCAGCTTTTGCCAGCTTCATCTTTTTAGATCCTTTCTGATGGCTAGCTTCCTCATATTCGGATATTTTGCTCCTCCCTTTGGTCTGAAATTTTTCCATCAAAATTTGGTTCAACTCTTCCTGAGTCTTCAATATCCTCTCATTGTCCTTCTTGACTGATTCCATTTCAGTATTCAAATCCTTTATAGTCTGCATCATCTCTGAGGAGTGAGCAGTTACCTCTTCTAACACAGGTTCTCTGGACAATTGTCTTGTCTCGGTGTTTGGAGACTCCTCCTGAGCATATTCTCCTAGCTACTCCATACCTGCCTGTTAGATTCATAAAAAGAAATTTTCTATTCTTTACATAAAACAAAATACAGGTTAGTACATTATTTTTACTGTTCTGTGGAAACTAGTTGGGCCACATTCAGGCCTATTATTTGAACCATGCTCTGATACCACATGTCAAAACCCCAAATTTTCCAAAAAAATATTTTTTTTATTTATTTACATAATATTAATATAAATGCAGTTAACGAATTATTTAATTAGTTATATGTTACCAGCTTATTATTTGAATTCATCTGTTAGTTGGTAGAGTAATAGAACAGTTCCTTTCAGTTTACTAACTTGTTTCTTTTTGCGACCATAAGGTGGGTCTGTCATGAAAAAATGGGCTTACTTAGCTTCTGAGCTAACGCAGAAGTTTCCCTCTCTTACAGATATACAGGTAAGATGTTCGGGTGCTACTAACAAATCTCTAAAGTATTCAATAAAGATTTTCTGCATACAAATTTAATTCAGTAGAAGAGTGTACATGCTAGTCAGATTTCTCAAGTGTAAAGAGGTAAAGCATTAACTGATTTCTTTTAAAGTCTTACTGATAATGAAATGAACTCTACTAGTAAGGATAACAACTATTTTTCCTTCGTAGTAGCAGGATTTAATATTCTTACAGAGTTCTAATCCATTGGATGTTCATACTAATTGCAAGTGTACAATACGATAAATATTTTTTTACTAGCACAGTAAATATGGCATGGTCACAACATCAAAGATCTAATTTTTAAATACTGCACTATACCATGATTAAATTTGCAACTACAATTGTAGAATTATAAGGAGGTTTAAGTACCAGCTTACATTTTTCTTAATTCAATAATTAACAAGTTTACTACTTGATACAAGTCATTTTTAAAGTCTTCCTTTAGTCTTTTAAAAATCTGTATAGCTTAGGAATACTATTTCTATTCCATGGTCAATAATTCGATGGTAACTTATAGATCATTCCCAGTTTCATTATACTCAAATACCACTCTATGATTTACATAACCATACTATCAAGCAAAGAAGGTTAACTTACCCAAGTTACCTATCATGTAATGACTTTATAATATCTTTTATAATCTTTGAGCTTGAATTTGATCCAAGGCTAATTGCCACAAAAAGATTCTATGAATATTAAAAGGATTGTTATTTTACAAGCATGGGATAACCATAAGGTCAAGAGTAAGACCATAATCATAATCAATTCTATAGACTTTATAGTATTATTCCCTTTACCTTCATTTATGAACTAGGGAAATAGATAATATATAAAATCGGTTTATAAACAAGCTACACCATGGTAACTATTATTTCCCTTGCTCTTAAATCCCATTAACCAACAATAAAATCCTCCATACATAAATGAGTGACCAAACGATGAACAAATTCTACGTTGTAAGGTTTTCTAACATCATTTTAACATTTACAATGTTGATTTATAATGCAGGTGGTTGACTATGGTATGAATAACCTTATGGAATCCCCACGATATCATTTGGTTTGTGAAATCATTGGTAAACTTATCGCGGAACTATAATGTTCCTACTCACTACATGCCAATTATTAAAAGGGTTACGTGGGCTCATTCCAGCCATGCACTAGCGTTTAAAAAGGTTTGACTCAAACCCTAATCATCATTCTTCCATTGCCTTCGGGCCTCCGGCCGCTCTGTGATGGTGCTGGTGCACCCTTGCTGTATCTCTCCTCTGCAGCATGAAACTCCATCTTGTTGTCTTCCTGTGGCTTGTCCTATCTCATGCCTTGCTGTTGGTCATTCTTGGGCTATTCTTCCCACTGGTTTCCTCTGTCACGCTATATCGAGCTCAAACGCTTGACTGAGTAAATCTCCTTCCTCCGTGAGGTTCGAAGCCTTGTACTGTTGCCTTGCATTCAAGTGTTACTGTGTGTAAACCTTCTTCTTCCTTCCTTCCTGTAGCCATCTTACCTCGTCACGTTGATGGCCATAATGTTGTTGCTGGTGGTCGCGTCTTAAAAAAGAACCAGGTAAAGAAACTGTAATACCATCTTTGTTTTTACTATTTGTTCTTTACAATATACTTCTTATCCAGCTTATAAATTTTAATATTATTGTTCCTTTATGGTTGTAGGTCTCGGCCCTCTCTTCTGCATGGTTTCTGGAACAAGTTTTGAGCCACCGTCATCAGTTCCCAGTAAGCCTGGTTAAACCATGGCTCTTTCTCTTTGTGGGGTCTCCTTTGGGATTGTTAAGGGTTGGCATAAGAGGCCTGTAACCCTGCGACTTCAGTTTGTCTTATTAATTGCTTGTTACTTGGGGTTAGTGGAAGAAACCCCTACGCTGTGTGAGGGTGCTCCAGCTTCGGCCGAGATTATATGAGTTAGTTTCTTTTATGTTTTAAGTGTTGTGTAAGAAGTGAGTAAAACTAAGGCAAAAATGCCAAACTCTTTAGATACTTGTAGGGACTGAGGGATTTGAAGCGCCATTTGATTTTCTAATAGTTTTACTGTGTAAAGCTCGAGGCCATGAGCCTGTTTTTGGAAAAGGGTTTACAACCTGTAACTTCTACTTTGCTGTAATTAAAATTTTTTATAGGGTTTCCACACTAAACCATCATATTAATTGTTAATACTATTTTTCTTTCTATACTCTTTGTATATGTTACAGCACTGAAATTTGCATACCTGTTTGTATTATAGCTGATAAATGAGGCTCGGCAGCCACATAATGTTTACAGCATTTATCTTTTTCTTATAATATACCTTTGTCCGATTATGAGGTTGTAGTTGTTTAAATTTTTACTTAAGCTTAATAAACTGAGCATTCTGTCACTTTGTTAAAAGAATGACAGTGCATTAGTATACTTGATTTCATTTTCATAATAGTTTTATAAGTTATTTTAGGGTCCTTCCTGTATACCATTCTTTTATTCAGTGTGTTTTATAAAACCTATCATGGTTATTATATATATAGTTTACTAAAGAATAAAATAACACTAAAAGTCCCATATGGAGTACTTAAAATATCTATTAGTTACTTCTCTTCCTTCAGGTATAGAAGTTATAATTTTTATTTCATAATACTGAATTTAAAAATGATACTGTTTTTGTAATCAGTACATAATATGCATGCTTAATCCATGCAACATATATAATGGAGAGAATATAATATAATAGAGAGAATAAAATATAAGACTATTGTCTTACCTGTAAATGCTATAGCTTCTGTTGTTACTTTTACTTAGTTTATTTATAGAAAAGAATTGTAAGTGTTATTATAAGGCTAATACCTTTATCCTATGTTTATTCATAACGTAAATAAACTTAGTATTTTACTAATGTATTATTATTATACTTACTGTTCTATCTACTTTGTAGACATATTCTCTATGTCCCATAATGTCTGTTTTAAACTACAATATAAAGAAAGTAAAAGAACTAACTAACTCCTACATTGTTAACATTTTAAAAGTATAAGTTAGCAATAGTATGTTTTGTTAAACTTACCTAAGTAGAATAGAAATGAATAAAGAAATTATATTACTTTCCAAAGTAGATTCTGCTAGTAACTAAGAACCTGTAAGAATAAATAGAAGTTCTAGCTATTCTTTCTTCCGTTGGAATAATATACTTGCAGTGATTTATTCTGTAGGTGAGTAAACTGTACAACATCTTTTATAACTTAAATCTATTTGAGTGGACTATTATACCCTCTTTGCCATTCAAATATCAAATAACGATAAAGAAGTAACTATAATATCAAGGTTATTTTCTCTTCTTGAGCATACTACTATCAATGAACAATAACATTTATTTCTCTGTTTCTAAAATGACTTAATAGTCTTCATTACAGGTTAATACAACTCCGGATACAAAAGATATTTCTTCTAAAACCACACAAAGAAATACTGTGAAATTCCATTCATATTCTATTTATATTATCATCATATCATCTTTCTTATAATCTAACCCCTGTGCTGGAGTACGGTTTGATAACTTCGGATGACGAAAAACACAGTGGGTTCTTATTTTTCATCAAAGATTCTATTACTGTTAACTAAAAAAACATTTACAACAATAAACTAGTTTACAATCTTTAAATCATAAACTACAACATATCATTCAACCATTCAGAGTTATTAAACAAAGACAGTTAAGTGACAGAACCTGTTGAACTTGGACAATAACAGCAATGGGAGGCTGTTCCTCCCTACCAATTCCTGGAGAGCACTCAAACAGCGACTCCTCAGGACCCCCGAGCTTGCTCTGGTCTCCCTGGCTGGAAATAGGTGCAACAATAGTCAGATACCAGTCTTCAAACTCAGTATTAATCCAGAACTTATCAGTAAGTTCTCCCAGCTAACAAGCTATAATAAACCAAGTTACTACAGCAATCCTCTCAGAACAACTTCCTTACTGTTTCCCTTTTTCCCCAAATGAATTTCCTGAATAGCATTCCACCTTAATGTTTCTTCTCTGGAAAATATCTGAGCAGCCTCAGCTCTATCCATTGGGTACTTTTAAAAGATTGCCTAGGTCTTTTTGGGTTAGTTGTCATTTAATGAGCCACCTGCTCTGATCCCACTTTCTTGGGGGATCATGACCCCAAATATAGGGAAGTTGTCACCTGCAACTTAGGAAGTGTTTGAGGATGCTGCCACTTGTCTTTTTCCCTCCACCTAGTTCCATCCACCAATTTGACCAGTAACCTCTTTTTAACAGCTCTCCCATGTTGTTGTCTCCACAATTTATTTATTAATAATAAAATATTCTGAATTACATTCCACTTCTGTTGACTCTGCTGAGTCATCAGTTCCTACTTAGCATTCAATTTAACATAACGTCTCAGGAATATAATTAAAACAATTAACATTATTTTACAAAATTGGGGTATGTGATAATCACTGCCACCCCTGAGCTGGGCACGATTTCCACAGGGAACTAAGGGACATGGACTTACACAAAGAAAGGCCAAACACCCACTGTTAAGCCAGTAACCACATCCAAACATAGTCATCCCACTAACAGATATAATCTTGGACTTACTTAGCCAATCCAACACAGGAATTATCTACACATACAATGCAGGTTTAGACCAAAGCACAGATGAATACACAACAATATACATAATTTTTGGGTTGAGGAAAATAGTTTGGAAACAAAATGAATTGCCAAGGTTGGTGAAAACAACCCCCTAACAACAATTCATATCTGAGGGACGTTTTGTCCCTAGCGTGGCCAAAAAGGAATTCATCAACACCCAGGAGAACATGGTCTCTCCTGCAAATCACTGGGCAACAAAAAAACGATTTTTCAGCTTGGAAAATAGTGGGGAAATGCAACAGAAAATGTTGGGGAAGAAACCCAACCACAAGTCATTACAAAATAATGAATTCCTGGCCTAAGGAAAATGAAGAAATGACTGCCCATGTGAGGGAAAACACACACAACAACCCAAAAACGTGAATGCCACACACACAGGAAAATCCTAGCTGCTTGAGAGAGCTCCAACGTGGATGAATGACGGTGAGAAAAACTCCCAGGAGCCCCCAACGTGAAGGAGAACACACAACAGGAAAAATCATTAAGGTAAAACAACTCCTAAGCTTCCACTACTTGAAGAGATGAAGAACATGGGTGTATGGCCAAATGGGCATGAATTTTGGGTGTTAACTTGCCCCAAAAATCGAAAACATTTTTCATCAAAATGGGTTTTCGCCAAATTCAAATTTATTTTCCCATACTCTTCCCATTCCCATGCAATAACTACTTGAACCAATTTCTGGTAGAACTAAATGATTGGGTGAATGAGACAAGAAAGGTGGTTGACAGCTTGATGGGTTCTTTTATTTCCAATTGGCTTTTCCCCATTGGCCCCAAAGGTTAAATATTCCCCCCCATTATCCTTAGGAAATCATGCCCCCATCTTTTTAATGTTGCATTGGCATATCTAGTTGCGGGTATTTAATTAAAATGCATATTTACATGATGTCCAAAATTAATGTACTGGTTTGCAAAAAATACCATCAGCATCAGTTTTAATCACCAAAACATAAGACGATAAATAAATGGTGGGGATTTTTCCTTTAGCTCCACACCATGATTAATTACAATATTTACATCATATATATTTCATGCAAACGAGGTAAAAACCACGGTGTTACAGTCTACAGGAATTTCATTGTTGAAATACTCTTCACTCATGGTATTTTTTCCATCTAGCACCGCCCCTCGTAGCATAGAAACTGCCATGGTAAACATGATATCCTCCATGACCGGGGGCATGCCTAAGGGAAAAGATATTGCTGAATCATCTTCTTCGAGTCCTCATGAATCCCTGTATGATTCTATTCCGTTTGTTTCTGATGTCTATAGAGATTATCATCATTTGGTAGAATTAGATCCTTACCATCTACCCTATTGGCTAGATCCCCCTCTCTTGACTTTATATTATCTCTAATAGAATTTTCCATTGGATGAGTCCATTATTGAGATCATGAGTCTGGATGAATATTTATGGGAATATTTTCATCACCAATCGTCATTTCTTCCTAATGCCAATTCAATAGATTCATATTTTGTTTCTCTAATCATTTCCGATGTAGTTGAGTCTCCACAAACACCTATATTACTGCAAGGTGTTGATTCTGAAGGGAATTTATGTAACATCACGAAAACAGTTCCCCTTAATATATCAATTAAGCCATGTATTATCAAGCATATTCACATAGTCCAGAACTCATCGATGATAGAAATTGAAGAATACCAAGCTCTTTTTAAGGAATTCTACGATGTTTTTTCCTAGACTTATGAAGAAATTCCTAGGCATCATCCACCTATCGTCGTGCATGAAATCAAGACATACCGAATGGAAAGACCTATTAGGAAAGAAATTCGTCAGGTCCACCCAAGAAAAGATGCAGCCATTAAAGCTAAAGTTGAGAATATTTTGAAAGCTCGTTTCATCTATCATGTGCCTTTAATAGAGTGGTTGTTTAATATTGTCCCCATCACCAAGAAGCAGGGCATTATTAGGGCTTGTATCTATTTTAGGGACCTGAACAAAGCTTGTCCAAAGGATAAATTTCATACCCCTCACATCGATTATATCATTGATAAATGTGTTGGAAGTGTCATTTTTATTTCATGGATGTTTTACCGGCTATAATTAGATTGATATCTTACATGTGGAATAGCACAAAATGACATTTAATTGCTCGTGGGGAACCTTTTCTTATCAGAAGCTACCTTTTAGTTTGAAGAATGATGGAGCTACTTTCCATCGAGCTATGTTGTATGATTTTCATGATATAAAACACATAGTGGAAATGTATCTAGATGAACTAACTGCTCATTCATAGCAGCGGGAAGACCATTCACAACATTTTAGACACATTTTCCTTCGATGTTTTCATTACCATATTCAGATCAATCCACACAAGTGTGTTTTTTGTGTTGATACTGGACATTTACTTGGTTTCATTGTTTCTAGGGATGGAATTCGAATTGATCCCTTAAATATTGTTGCTATCGTGGCCTTACCACCTCCGACAGATATTACTGAACTCCAAATTTTGCAAGGGAAGGAAAAATTTCTTCGTCCTTTTGTATGCAATTTCGCCGAAAAAACACATGGCTCCACGCGTCTCTTGAAAAAGAACGCTCCTTTTCTTTGGGATGATCAGGCTCAAATAGATTTTGATAATTTGAAACATGTTATAACACACTCACCTGTGTTGCAACTCCCAAATTACTCAAAATATTTTATGCTTTACATTGTCACCTCCACTAATACCATTAGCATGGATTTAGTGAAGGAAGATCTAAACAACCAAGAACATGTGATATATTGTACCTTAGTAAGAGTCTTCTTCACTTCGAAACCCATTACTCAAATGTGGAGAAGCTAGCATTGGCTACAGTCATCATTGTGCAACGTTTTCATCACTACATCTTACTTCACACAACTATTGTGCTTGCACATCAAAACCCTATGTACTATATTCTCACCCATCAGGTATTAGGGGGAAATATTCCCGTTGGATTGTCATCCTATAGGAATTTGATCTCAAATTTTCCAATACCACTTCTAAGAAGTCTCTAGTCTTCACAGAGTTGATGTGTGACCTTCACCATGATTTCACAGAATTTGAGCCCAACAATTCATTTCCAAATGAATTCTTGTCCTTGATAAGCATGAATGACCCATGGTATGGATATTTGATGATATATCTCCAAACGCAAATAATTTAGTCCAATACATCCCATGATGATCGTCGACGCATTCATCACCATGCTAAGTATTACCTCATTCTCAATGACACCTTATACTAGCGTGGTATTGAATCTATTCTTCAACGATGTCGTAGTCATGATGAGGATGAACAAGTCATGAATGAATGCCACTTTGGAGTTTTGGGTGTTATATCGTCTACATTAATTGACCTAATATTTAATTATCGACTGGGGTTGGTAGGATTAGAGTTAACACAAAATATATGCGAAGGTAGAGGGATTCCTATGGTGTCGTGAAAATATTTTAACAAACAAAATATTGAAAGATCTATCAGAATGAAAAACTGATTCAAACTCCTAAGAATTCAACTATTAAGGTAATTGAACTGGAACATAATACTAAACCAAATGATTGATCATTTATTTTATAGGAAAATAACTTTATACTAAAATGGATACTATCAACAACTAACTTTTCAAGTGAAATACTAGGATGCAAGGAAGGCCTAATTTATAAGTAATTAGAGAACTTAATAATGGAAACAAGTAGAAAACTTAATAAATAAAACTTAATAAAAGAAACAAGTAGAAAACTCAATAAGAATGGCTTTGAATTCTATCCTACAAGTCTCTTTCAATAATCACACAATGAAAAAGGAACCATATACAAAGTGCTAGTATATCTTCCTAAGGATAACACATCTAATACTAATTTTTACATGCAAACAAATAAATCAATCCAAAGGCATGATCACAAAACAGTACAACAGTAAAAGGAATCAGAAATAAACTCAAGAAACAGAACACAACATAGCTCAAAATATGTTCAAGGTGAAAAGAGGTAGGGATAAGGATAAAACTTTAATAAATAATCTAAAACAATCTAATTTTAACTTTAATGTTAAATATAACTATCATCTAGCTATTATAGTTAAAGCATATTTCAAATACTAAAGAAACTGAACTTAAAACAGGTTCAAAACACATTAAAAATAGTAAAAACGAAAGGACGGGATGGATAACAAACTGAACTGCAGGTTTGAAAGGGGTGTCTAAAAAACAGTTTAAATAGGCTGTCCGAATGATAGTCTGCACAATTAAAATGACAGAAAATAACCTAAATGTACTAATCTTTAGCTGAATTTGTGCACATGTAAATACAATGCATAAAGGCAGTAAATAAACCTACTTATTAATAAAATTTGACAGTGAAACAATCTTAAACTAATTCATGAATATAAAGAAATCATTGCGTATTAAGAAACAAACTGAAATTTAACTTGAATGAACTTATAACAGAAAGGAAATAAACAAAATTGAATCTATTCTAACTTGATAAAAGGAGTCTATTCTATCTACTTGCAAATAAAACTTGAATAGTAAAGCTGGAAATGAAATGACTAAAAGCAAATTGAAAGCAAACAATGTGCGCAACTAGCTATTTAACTTTAGAAATAAAATGCATTACAGGAAGCAAATGAAATAAATGTTTATAGTAATTTAATAACAGAAACAAACTAGAAATTAAACTAACTACAAAAGAAAAAGGTAACAAAAATACACAAGAAAAGAAACCTCTGGTTTATGAGGGGCCCTCTCAACAATCAGGGGTGATGCCTGGCTAACACTTACTCGAACGCAATCATAAACAACAAAATCATACACCTTCTATTAAAAATATGGA
>LPNX010540756.1:98497-162862 GCA_001517045.1 Pseudotsuga menziesii | reverse complement strand
ATTACAGGAATGATCAATTCAACCCTTTAGTGGTCGACTGCTCTCTAAATTTAGTCGATCATTATAACCATTAACTAATCACACACCAACGCACAACCCTATTCCTTCTTCAGCACCAACAGATCTCTTCAGCATGCGTGATGTGGCATACAACTCCTTCTTTAGCATGACAAGTGGAGTGGTGTTGGACAGAGGAGAGAATGCTGGTGATTCTTCTAGAACGTGAACCATTGCATCACCCAAACACATGGACTGGTGGTGTGGTGTCGAGCAGAGGAAGTTTGATAGCGATTCTTCTAGAACAAGAGCTTCTTCATCACCCAGTTGTGTGGATAGGAAGTATTTTGCAGACCCTTCCAAGTTTTTAATGCCTAGAATCTGTTATCAATAGCTCGCAGTCTTGTTAGCGATCTAGACAGTAAGCTGGACAGTGAGCTGGATATGCTCTACGTATATTTAGTTGAATGCGTATCTGTTTCTCAACTTGTCCAAAAGACTATATAACCTGCAAACAAATATACACATAAATTAATATATCAAATGTGCTTCAAACAATGTCATTTGTAATCAATAAAATCGTAAAATGATAATAATAAACATATTTTACATAAACATTAAATTCGTTCATACCTGGGGCTGAATGGTGAGCTGTGTGATAGAAAATATGAAAAACGATGACAAAAATATGTTTAAATGAGTAATTTAATTTCCAAAAATGATAACAAATCTGGGATCAACATTCCCCCAAACTGGAGAAATGTCAGGTTCCACTAAGCAAAAAGAAATATAACTTAGGAAGAAGGAAGATGAAGGAGGTGATTAAAACTTCACTCCTCTATCTTGTTCTTTCAAAATAGCATGTCTTTCATGTCAAACATTGTTTGTATATTAAATGGCTTTGTTGAGTTCAACATTCTTGATTTGATAGCTCTCAGGTTCAAAGCAATTCGGCATTGTTCAACAATGATGATACAGGATCTTTTTGTAGAAGTTGTAAGAAGAAAATGACAAAAATAGCTCTACATAAATAATGAAAACAATAAAATAGCGAGAAGATTGGCCTTTTTAAGAGATTACACTATCATAGAAAACCTTGAGACGTGTGCCATTTAATGAGCATATGCATTAAGGAATGAATTCATAAGGTTTATAATTAGTTCAACCATGTCCAAAGTAAAACTTTGGATAGGTTGAATGTATGACACGAAGGAATAAATCACATTATTTATTAATAAGAAAATCAGTCATTTGATAGTTTACATTCATGATTGGGTAAGAGGATAGGGTTTCCAGTAGTGAAATGATGACTAAAATGTTTTAAGGTCAAAACGTCCACATGGAGGTAAAAACTATTTTCCATAAAAAAACAAAATTTGGTTAGCAAATTTTAATCATAAGTTCTATAATAGCACAATGTTTTATTCATATCATCTGGTATTTGATTTGGACCTTCATTCAATCCTTCATATGCTCCTCCATTTTGATTTTTCTATGAGAATATGCTTCATGCTACAACCAAGTTCCACTGCTTACATTATCCTAAAAACACTTATCATTTGTCAGAGATAAATAGATCATAAATAAAAAAATAAAAATAGTCTAATTTTTCCTAATCCTCCCCCAAACCAAATATATGGTGTGTCCTCAATCCATACAAGAGAGAATAATTGATTGTTCTAGATAATGAAATAAATATTTCTATCATGCTGTTATTATTTTGTAGGAAAAGATAAAACTAACTAGTAAATGGAAATGGTTCAGATATGTATATTCATGAAAAATATAACAGTGCTTAGAAAGACCACTTGAATGATGATAATATCACCAAAAGAATTCCATAGGAAAAGCTAGTCATCCATGCCTCATTTTAAAGATATCTTGTGATCACAAAAGATTTTAATTTTACCCCGGAGTGTGTGATATTTACAGCTATGGGTCCCATTTCTAGGATAATGACATCCTAGGTATTTGTTGAATTAGATGGCTAGGGCCAAGCCCAACTTACAGCCATTCTAAAATGACATTATAAACAATTGGGCGTGACATGTTTATTCATAAATCCTAAAAAAAAAAATCTTTATATTATCATTGTTTTAAGAACTATGTGCATAGTGGTGCATTAACCGGATCTCTTTTACCTGGTATTGCCTTGCTACCAGTAGGCCTATTCAGTACCCCAACGAGCTTACCTTGGTACCATGTAAGCATAGTCACACTGCCAGCGAGTCTGTTCAGTAGCCCGATGGGTTTACTTGCATTTATTGAGCTTCCTTGTTTCAAGTTATTACTTAGCATTGAACCTCTACCAACAGGCCTGTTCAGTACCCCGACGAGTTTTCCTTGCATAATGATATTAAGTATATGGAAGTCGATTGGTACTAGAGCATGTTAAGCCATGCTAAACACATATTTAAATTTTGTAAATTAAACTCATAAGTAACTTTCATAATGGACTTAACCATAGATCATGTCAAAAGAGAATAACTTAAAGTAGTTCTTTGACCTTACAATCCTTCTTCTTCATAAGAGATAAGTAATGTTCCCCATAGACAAAAATTCCACTTACTTTCAAGTTATCACAAAAATACTTGAGAGACAAGTGTTGATACAAGTATAGGATGAACTACTAGTCCATAGGTGTAACATAAGATTGTGAAAACAAATATAATAATTAAAGTAGGTATGTCAAGCAACTATTCAATAGAGAAAATCAGAAATATACATGTCTGAATCAAAATACCAAAAAACATATGAATCATAGAAGAGATGGTAAAGAATGATATACAAAGAATTGTTTTTTTTTTGTATTATCACTACAAGCTGCAAATTTCAAAAGTGCCCTAAGAAAGGATAAGATACCTGGTGAGTGTTTTAGAGTACTTCCGTTTTCCAAATAATATTCCATAAGTTGCTTATAGAGATAAAGTACTTGTAATCAAACTGAAAAACCACTTGTTAGATTATTCAATTTATTCATTAAAACATATAAACATTATAAAAAGAAAAAGAGTCCCTTGTAAGCAATTTGTCAGAAATGAATCTTGTTTATTCAAATAAACAAATAGATATTTACATATATACAGGTGATGATAACCCAAAATACATTTTTTAAGGATCAGGAGGAGGAGGAATAACTTACCCTTCAACTAATTCCATTTCCCTTTGCTGCAAAACATTTTGTATGAAATCCTTTTTAGATGTTGGTTGGTGATAAAGTATAAGTCCGTGTCCATTTACTATAAGGGAAACTTGTGAACCATCAATTGTCTTAATTTATTCTGACCCATTGTAAAAATATGTAACTGCTTCATATGGGCCTATCCAATGAGTATTTAATTTTCCTTTAAAATTTTTAAACTATGAGTCGAATAGCAGTGCCCAATCTCCAGTATTAAATTGCTTTTCCTTACTAAATTTATCATGCCATGTATTTCGTTCATTCTGTATTAGCATGGTTCTTAGGAGTGCATATTGTCTAATTTCATCTAACTCATTAATATGTAACACTCGTTGTTTCTGTGCTTCATCCAAATCCATGCCTAATTGTACTGCCATACGAAAGGTTTTAACTTGAAATTAAATAGGTAAAAGTACTTGTTTTCCATATAGTAACTCATAAGGGGTATGTCCAGTAGTGTTTCTCCATGTTATCGTATAGGCCCATAAGGCCTTTGAGAATCTATCTGCCCAATCCTTATGATGTAAGTGAATGGTTTTGGTTAAAATGGATTCTAATAGTTTATTAGTTGATTCTACCTGACCATTAGCCTGAGGGTGATAAGGTGACTATTTGCATGTCGGATTCCATATTTCGTAGTGAGTTATTTCATTAATTTGGAAGTGAATTGAGTACCTTGGTCTGTGACAATTTCTCTAGGTACACCAAATCGGGTGAATATTTATTCATATATAAATTCTACCAGTGATTTATCGGTAGCCCTAAACAAATATTTAACTTCTACCATATTTGGTGACATAATCCATGCAAACCAGGATATACTTATTTTTACGAGACATGGGAGAAATTGGTCCTACAAAATCAAGAGCCCATTTTTCAAAAGGCTCAATCATGAACTAAGGCTGTAATTGCATCTGATCAGATGACGTAGGTCTACCCATTCTTTGGAAACTATCACATCCTTTAACGTACTTGGAAACATCCTTGAAAATGCTTGGCCACTAATAACTAGAGTGTAGCACTTTGTATGATGTCCGCCTATCGAAAAAATTTCCTCCACATGGTCCATCATAGCATGCATGGAGGATGTCTGTAATTTCATCCTCCTACATACATCATCGAATAATAGGATCTGGACCACTACAGAAGAGGTCATTATCAACCCAAGAATAATTAGAACTTTGTAGTATAATACAACGCTTCTCATGTGGGGACAAATGATTTGGTAATTTCCCAGCTGCTAAATAATTGGAAATATCTACAAACTAAGGGGTTTGAACAAACAGAACAAACAAATCCTCATCAGGAAAAGTGTCATCAATGGGTTTAGAACCATCATCATGTTGAATGTGAGAGAGGAAATATGTTACTATATTTTCTTTACTAGGTTGGTCAATGACGGTTATGTTAAACTCTTGCAATAGAAGAAGCCATCAGGTCACTCTACCATTGGTAATTGGTTTATTCATTAAAAATATAATGGCAAAGTGATCGATATGCACAAAAACTTTGTAACCCATAATGTAATGATGAAAGTTATTAATAGAATAAACTCCTTCCAAAAATTCTTTTTCAGTAATAGTGTAATTTAGTTCGGAAGGAGTCAAATTCTTGTTAATAAAATAAATGGCGTAAGCGTCATGTCCCTCTTTTTGGCCCGGGAATCCTCCTAGGGACATATCAAAGGAATTGGTGGATATATGAAAAGTAAGGGACCAATCAGGAACCCTAAGTATTGGTGCCACCGATAGTTTATATTTTAGAATTTCAAAATAACTTTGACAAGATTTTGTCCACTAGAATTCTACATCATTTGTAAACAATTTAAACATCGGTGCAACTATTTTAGTAAAATTTTCAATAATGCAGCGAGAATAGACCACATGAACAAGAAAGCTTCTTACCTCCTTTTGATTTTTTGGAGAGGGAAGGACAACAATTGCTTCAATCTTAGTAGGATATACCTTAATTCCTTGGGAGGAAACATGGTGTCCTAAAACTATACCTTATATGAGTAACATTTTATATTTTTGATGACTAAGGTATAAATTCATTTTCTTGGCATCAGATCAAGAACTTTTGGAGGTTGTCAAGAGATTCTTGAAAGGTATTACCATAGGATGTAAAATCATCCATGTATACCTCCACACAGTTATGTATAAGATAGAAACAATTCCTAAGATTGCTCATTGAAAAGTGGCAAGTGCATTACATAAGCAAAATTGAAAAACTCTATAAGAACATGTTCCCCAAGGGAATGTAAAAGTGGTCTTGTCTTGATATTCAGGTGCTATTAAAATATGGTTGTGACCACTATATCCGTCATGAAAGGAAAAATATTGTTTACCTGACAGGGTATCTAACACTTGATCAATAAAAGGTAAATGACAGTAGTCTTTAAGTGTAGCTTTGTTTAGTTCTCTAAAATGAACACAAATGCACCATTTTCCTGTGAATTTATTTGGGAATACCACTAGAGGAGACACCCATTTACTATCAAAGATAGGATAGATGAAACCAACATTGAGGAGTTTTTGTAATTCTTCTTTTACTATATCCCTTATAGTAGGATTCATCCTCCTCTGAGGCTGCCTTACAGGTGAAATGTTTGGATGCATATAAATATGGTGAATATAAGTGTCAAGGAGTATACCTTTCATATCAATGTATTCCCATGCAAATTCTACAACTTTTTTTTTAAGAACCTCAAGTAGCTGTGCTTGTTGGTTTTCACTTAATCTTGCATTTATATGTATAAAATTTTTAGGGCCAACTTCACAAGGTATGATATAGGGTCCTGTATTCTATTCAATTGTGAAGATACAAGGTGTCTCTGTAAACATTGAGAGAGCCATATTCTTTTGGAACTCATCTCCAAAAATATGATTGAATTGAGCAAAATACCGAGGAAAATATATACAAGTTGTTGAAGAAACAAAATGGTTTAATACATTCTCAGTGATATGCTACTGAAGTTCCCAAGAGAAATCACTAGGAATGGATAGGTCTTCAAATTCCTCGTCCCCTAAAGAACAATTTAACCACCATGAATTTTTAGTTATTGGTTGTGATGGGGGTATAAAATAAGTCTCTGTGTAGACAACCCATTGGAAATAGTCATCTCTCCATCCCTACAACCTATAAAAGCATTTACAGTAGCTAACCATGCTCTTACCAAGATAATAGGATTCCCTTTAGAAGGATCCTTTGATTATACGACCACAAAGTTGACAGGGTATTCCCATGAGGCTACTAATACAATAATTCCATCCAGGACTCCAGCAGGTTTTACCATAGTATGGTCTGCTAGTTTTAGGATGGAAGGGGTAGGTCAGAGAAATTGTCCCAACTGTAAAAATTCTAAGACTGCGATAGTCATCATGTGGATCTTAAATTGATTAATGTATTTTCTATGGCGATATTGTTTACAATTACAATCACGATTGGGGATCCTGGATTTGTATATTTTGCAATCCAGGACTGATCTGTCATACATTCAGACATCTCTTATATAACATGAATTGTGAAAGGGTCCTTTTGCTTCTTCCCTGGGCGATTAATGCATAGTTCCTTTATTACCTTGTTGTATATTGGTATGTCCTTGATAGATTGTAATAGAGAAATTTTGACACAGATATTTTTTAATTCATTCAAAATGTCATACTCAGGATGAAGTACAGGTTTTTCTATTACTAGTATTTCCAGAAATGGAGGAACTCTTTGCTCCTGAGTGGGTTCTTGTGGAGGATGGGTGTGTACTGGAATATTCAAAATGTTCACATTTCCTAAAATGACATCATTCAAGGGTTCATTTGAATCCTCTTCTTCTTCATTTTCCTCATGAATGGTGACTGATGACTTGGGTTTATCATTCATAACTCTTCTATATCATAATTGAATCTCATCTGTAGGTACAGTCGAAATAAGGTATGATGGAAGAGTTTGCAACTCAATGCTGTTAAGAGATTGAGTTGGTTTATTATTTGGGTTAGGTATCGGTTGTGCAGGTAATAATGTCGGTCATAAAGGATTTATATTCTGAAAGTGATGAGGTTGATGTTCAATGAGAGGAACTAGAGGCACAAATCCAGGTGAAATTTGCTAGAAATTTGTTTGGTGCTGAGGATAAGGATGATTAGGTGCAGACATAGGCTGTGACTAAGGGTATGGTTGTCCTATCCATCCTTATGACCAATATTTCTACTGCAGAAATTGAAAAGGAGGGTACTGAGGTGGCCAATTCTTCCAACTTGAATTGTTCCATTATTAAGGTGGTTGATATGGAGGATAATAGAGTGGAGGTTGTGGTGGAAAATTATGATATGTTGGTTTTTCTATAGGTTTCCAAGGAGACCTCTAAGATGTTTCACCTACATCCCCACTCTTATATATGGCTTGCAACCCAGCCAAGGATGGGCAGTTATCTGTTGGATGCTCTTATGTACAGATGTGACATACAGAGATGTTTTTTAATGGACATTCCCTTTGGGGATGCTTGGTCCTACATATTCAACAAAAATTGCTCATTATTGCTCGTTCTTCATCCTTCCTTTTCTTGGCTTGTAAAGCATCTAGTTGAGAACCCATTTCTCCTAAGATAACAATTTTGAAATTATCCAATAGGTTTCCTAACTCTATCCTTGTAACTCCACCTGAACTGGGAATGTTTCCTTCTACATTTATACTATAAGGCTCGTGAATATTTTTCCCAACTTTCCCCTACTTCTAGAATAATTTTTACACATATCACTGATTTGTGCAAAGGTTTTATGAGAAATATCACCAGATTCCATGAGATTAATATTTTCTATCAAGTCCTTGGCGATCCCTTTAAGGAAAAGTGTACGTATTGCATCTTCTCAGAGGTCACTATATTTTGATTTATGTAATGTATAAACAAACCTTTTGAGATAATCCTCTTGGATTTCATCTTCAAGTTGTTGTATATTTAATATATCATGTCTAGAGTCCTTAGGTTTGCAATAGTCTTGATATTTTTGCAAAAATGAGGTTTTCATATCATCCCAAGTCTTGATAGTGGATTCTCCTAATCTCATGAACCATCTCAAGGAAGAATCTTTTAATGTAGCAGGAAAGAGTTTTAGTTTGTGAGAATATTTTAGATAATTATAGCTCCTGCAACGGATATCGAACTTGAACAGAAATGTGTCTGGGTCCTCATTATTTTTTACATAGAAAGTCATTAAAGAGGAAGGAGGGATGTTTTTCATAGTTTCATCCTGTATAGTGTCTAAAATAGGAAACCTGAAGGTAGCCTTTGTTCGATTTTCCCCTTCTCCTTTGTCATTTCTAACTTCATCATGATATTCATTTTCTCCCTGTCTCTGCATATAGGCTAGGTTTTTAACGTAAATATACATAGGAGGCTCCTTTCTAGGTGATAATGGGGAGTCCCAGTGTTCTTTTTTAGGAGAGATCTTCCTCTAATCAACCGTGTTTTTATTGAATCCTAGAGGGATATTAGGTTCTACTATGGAAGTTTAAATTTGTGAGATAACTGGATCTACGGAGTTTCCAAAGAGATATTTTACCTAGGAAGGATCAACAATGTCAATGAAATTTGGATATCCTACTAGTGAAAAAGTTGTATTATCTGGATTCAAGACTAGTGGAGAGTTAGAGGTTCCCAGTGGCTGATCCTCTTGAACTTCCTCAGAAATGAGGTCCTTAGGACCTCTTGCCAAGGTTCCTTCTCCTTCTATGGATTCCCTAGTAAGATGTCCTGAGAGAGTCTCCTTAGGTTGCATGGTAGAACTACTTCCTCTAGGTGTATTTCGATACCTTTCTGCTGAGTCACTGGTTGTTGTATTACGTCCCCTGTAAAATTTAGTACAAATTTCAATAATTTTTACTTTCTTAACAAATCTACCCTCAGGATCTCTAAGTCTGCTCATGAAAAAATTTAAACTAAATAAAAACCTATGCTACTACTATTGCTAGATTTGGGGGCTCATGTTATAATAGATGTGCAGGTTCTTACCTCTCGCCTTACTGCTCCCCTACCACCAGCCTATTACTAAAATTCATAAATAATTCTATCTATTATACCTTACAGAACAAATTTCTAACAATGACGCCAATGTTGGGTGTTATATCATCTAAATTAATTCACCTAATATTTAATTATCGACTGGGGTTGGCATGCTTAGAGTTGACACAAAATATATGCGAAGGTAGAGGAATTCCTATGGTGTCATGGAAATATTTTAACAAAAAAAATATTGAAAGATATTTCAAAATTAAAAACCGAGTCAAAATCCTAAGAATTCAACTATTAAGGTAATTGAACCAGAACATAATACTAAACCAAATGATTGATAATTTATTGTATAGGAAAATAACTTTAGACTGAAAATGATGCTATCAACAACTAAATTTTCAAGTGAAAGAATAGGATATAGGGAAGTCCTAATTTATAAGTAAGTAGAAAACTTAATAAAGGAAACAAGTTGAAAACTTAATAAAAGAAACAAGTAGAAAACTCAATAGGAATGGCTTTGAATTCTATCCTACAAGTCTCTTTCAGTAATCACACAATGAAAAAGTAACCATCTACAAAGTACTAGTATATTTTCCTAAGGATAACAAATATAATACTAAGATTTACATGCAAACAGATAAATCAATCCAAATGAATTATCACAAAACAGTACAATAGTAAAAGGAATTAGAAATAAACTCAAGAAAAAAAACATAACATAGCTCAAAATATGTTCAAGGTGAAAAGAGGTAGGGATAAGGATACAAATTTAATAAATAATCTAAAAAAATCTAATTTTAACTTTAATGTTAAATAGAAATATCATCTACCTATTATAGTTAAAGCATACTTCAAATAATAAAGAAACATAACTTAAAACAAGTTCAAAACACATTAAAAATACTAAAAACAAAACAATAGACTAGATGACAGACTGAACTGCAGGTCTAAAAGGGGTGTCTGGATAACAATTTAAACAAGATGTCTAAATGATAGTTTGCACAATTATAATGACAAAAAATAACCTAAATGATCTAATCTTCGGCTAAATTTGTGCACATGTAAATACAATGCATAAAGGCAGTAAATAAGCCTACTTATTAATCAAATTTGACAGCGAAACAATCTTAAACTAATTCATGAATATAAAGAAATCATTGTGTATTAAGAAACAAACTGAAATTTAACTTGAATGAACTTATAACAGAAAGGAAATAAACATAATTGAATCTATTCTAACTTGATAAAAGCAATCTATTCTATCTACTTGCAAATAAAACTTGAACAGTAAAGTTGGAAATGAAATGACTGAAAGAAAATTGAAAGCAAACTATGCACGCAACTAGCTATTTAACTTTAGAAATAAAATGCATTACAAGAAGAAAATGAGATAAATGTTTATAGTAATTTAATAACAGAAACAAACTAAAAATTAAACTAACTACAAAAGAAAAAGGTAACAAAACTACACAAGAAAAGAAACCTCTGGTTGATGAGGGGCCCTCTCAGCAATCAGGGGTGATGCCTGGATAACGCTTACTCGAATGCAATCATAAACATCATAATCATACAGCTTCTATTAAAAATATGGAACAAAATTATAGTGTGCATAAGAATGACAAATCACATGCATAAACTAGTTAAACTGCTAGCTAATTGAGCTCTCACATAGAGGCTGATATATATATTGTTTACAGAGATGAGCAAGTTGACCCTTTAGTAGTTGACTGCTCTATAAATTTTTTCAACCATTATAACCATTAACTAATCACACGCCAATACACAACACTATTCCTTCTTCAGCGCAAACAGATCTCTTCAACGTGCGTGATGTGGCAGACAACTCCTTATTTAGAGCAGCAGGTGGAGAGGTGTTGGACAGAGGAGAGCACACTGGTAATTATTCTAGAACATGAACCATTGCATCACCCAAATGCATGGACTAGTGGTGTGGTGTCAAGCAAAGGCATCATGATGGCGAGTCTTCTAGAACGAGAGCTTCTTCATCACCCAGACATGTGGACATCAAGTAGTTCGCAGACCATTCCAACGTTTTAATGCATGGAATCTGTTATCAACAATGCGCAGTCTGGTTAGCGATAGGGACGATAAGATGGATATTGAGCTGGATATGCTCTACCCATATCTATCTGAATGCATGTCTATTTGTCAACTTTTCCAAAAGACTGTATAACCAACAAACAAATATACACATAAATTAATATATCAAATGCGCTTCAAACAATGTCAATTGTAATCAATAAAATCATAAAATGATATTAATAAACATATTTTACATAAACCTTAAATTCATTCATACCTGGAGCTTAATGGTGAGCCGTGTGATAGAAAATATGCAAAAAGATGAAAAAACATATGTTTAAACAAATAATTTAACTCCCACAAATGATAACAAATCTGGAATCAACCTGGAGGATGTGGCGGTCATCTTTCTGGGATGGCTACAACTCATAAAATCCTCTCTCCTGGGTATTTTTGGCCCTCAATATTTAAATATTGTCATGAGGCGATTAAAAAATGACCACCCTGTCAACTTTTCTATCGAAAAAAGTGCACCCACCCTACTCAACTACACCCTGTCAATTCAATTGATCCTTTTTCCAAATGGGGGATTGACTTTATGCATTGTAATCCTACCTCATTCGGGGGCATGGTTAAATCATCGTAGCTATGTATTATTTCACAAAAATGGGCTAAGTCAATGACTACATATGTAGGGGATGATAAGATTGTCTCCCTCTTCCTATTTAACCATGTCATAGCTCAGCTTGGAATTCCACAACCATAGTAAGTGATCATGGATCTCATTTTCATAATTAGATGATGGTTTAGCTAAGTACCAAGTTGGTTTTTCTTCATGAAAACTCAACCCCTTACTACCCACAAGATAATGGCCAAGTCAAAGCCATTAACAAGGTCTTCAAGAATCTCCTTCATAGGATATTTGGAGACCTTAAATCCAATTGGCACTTAATTGTCTTTTCAACAATATGGGCTTACAGAACTTCAGTCAAAACAATAACTGGTTTCATGCCTTTTCAACTAGTCTATGGACTAGAAGTTGTCCTACCTATTGAGTGTGAAATTCCATCACTCAAGCTTGCAGTTGAGCTTATACCCAATAATTCTACCAAGGAAGAACATTTCCTTTATATTTTAAACCTTGATGAGACTTAGAGACATGCCGCCTTGGCTAATGAGTTGCACAAAAAATGGGCAAGGCTCAATATGGTAAATCAGTTCAACCTCATGTTTTTAATGAAGGAGTACTGGTTTTGACCTACGATAAGAAACATGACAAACATGGGAAGGGGAAGCTTGAATCCATGCGGTATGGTCCCTACATCATAAGTAAAGTCTTAGAAAAAGGGTCCTATGAGCTTGTTGTTTATGATGGGATACCTTTCGAGCAACCTTGCAATCGGTTGTAACTGAAAAGGTACTATGCATAAGATGTATTTTGCATTAGTGCCTTGTATATATGTATGTTCTTTTACTTCTAGTTTGGTTTTGTTATATGATATGGTTTTGAGTTCTTGTCAATACTGTTTATCCCATGCTTTGATTCTGCAGATCAAATGGCCTTCTATGGTTTTTCTGATGGTCCTTATCGTCACACTCTGAACCTTGCTTTAGCTGCCTAGATATTATATTCCCAAGCCCATGACCTAGTTATTTCAGGTGTGGTTTGTATAGGTCCAGCCACCAATAACATTGTCGAGTACCATATGGTAATAAGTTTGTTAATTGAAGTTGCATCTCAAGACATTAATCATTTGGTAGTCTTGATGGACTCTTAGCTAGTGGTTTCTCATTTAAATCACGTTTATGCCATTCAAAACTTAATACTTCTTCGCCTCTTTCAGAGAGTATGTTAGCTGAAAAGGTCATTTGAGACTATTACTCATCAACATATTCCTAGATATTGTAACACAGTTGCAGATTCATTAGCCAATTACATGTTGCACTGGAATATTGCTCATACATGACATTTGATAAATGAAAAATATGGTTCATTGTAAATAAATATAAACAATAAAAAGACATTTAAATAATATAAATATGATTCCATTATTGAAAAAATATAGGCCACCAATAAGTCTATATATATATATATATATATATATATATATATATATATCAAAAGTGTGTTTTTACAAAAAATGGCCTTGAGACCTTGACTGAAGCACACTGGCTTTCAGATATACAAAATGAAAAAATATACTGAAGCTCGATAGCTTTTAGTTTCTACATCACATGGAATATAATGGTGATAATAATAGCACATGACGACCCTTTCCACTCTACGTAGAAACCATCCAAAGTAACCTGACACTCTCGTAGGGTGTCTCTAATACCTCGTAGGGAGGTCATCTACAGTGATATTCCGGATATCCAGTGTCAACTGGATTTGGTTCTCCTCAAGATCGATCATCTCATCATCTCTTATATTAACAAAGTGGGCCCCCGCTCTCTTGTCGATGGGAGATGAGCCACTAGGTCATGCCTATCCCACATATGCATGAGAAAATTAGATCTCGTTAACATACATAAAAATCATATAAACATAAAATATAAAAACATCAATGTATTAGTATCTCACTTACCTATATCACCCCACTAGGCATCTACAGGTAAGGCTAGATCAGGATCTCCTTGGAAGTCGGTAGTTATTATGATTATTAATCCTCCCTTGTCCAATTTGGTCATATGTCTAAATAAGGATTCATGTCTAAATCGGGAGTCCATCCAGTCTATTTTTAGTCGCTAGTACCATTAGGTCAACCTGACCTAATTGGGACACATGTTTTAGTTACAAAAGTGTGGGGAACACTAATTGAGGCCTATCGCCACTGATTTCCCTTGCATGCATCGGTTTAGGAGCCTCCTAGATCAATCCCTACAATTTAGGAGTCATCGGGAGTGTTGATACCAACCAAGGTCTGTTGAGTTGAGGTCGTGACTAGTCAAGCTAAGTTAGGAGTCAGTTACATTCAATTCTAGTTCTCTACATCCAATTAGCACTAGGTTTGCATGGCTACATGCAGGAGGGGCGCATTTCTCACCTACCAATGTCAGTTAACCTTAGTCAACACTGAATTTAACACTTGATTTGTTTTTTAGAACTTTGATGATCTCCAGTGATGGTTTAGACAAGGTCAGTTAACCATTGAGTCCTCTGATAATGATTTAGACAAGGTCTTAGTTACCTACAGTCAAGTAGAGTGTAATCAATTCAAATTTCCTCACGTGGATTCGAATTGCTTGTGGCTATTTAGCCATTGTACTTCATTGTCATTATTATCTAATTACTTTTGATTAATGAAATAATTCATAGTTGCAAGCCATTTTTGCACTATATCATTCTTCAATTGTTGAGTAAATTGTGTGATCTATTTTGTGAGTTGTGTGTTTGTCTACAGATCTATGTGTTCAATTTATATGTGTTAGATTTTTATCATTCAAGATAGCATTATGATCTTAGGATATTTTAACTGAGAGAATAACATGCACAGCAATAAAACACAAGAGACTAGAGACAAAGAATTTTCCTCAAGGAAACCATAAAGGAGAAAACCCTGTAACTTCCTCGGAGATAGAATGAGCACCAATGTCAGCAGTAAAACCCAAAAACATAAAGATGATATCCATAGCTTCTTTCTCTATCTCTCACTTGAGAGAACTTCTCCTTTCTCACTCATGTGCCCCAGTGAGTGAGTGTGTGTGTGATAAATAGAGAGGATCACTCTCTATTTATATTCTTTTGTTAACTTGAAACCCACTACAACATGTTGGCCTCACTTAACAATTACTTACTCGAGACGACATCTCTAGGAGTGTCTAATAACCCTAGTGCCCCACAACTTGTAGGGAATTTGCCCTCTACTCAACAAGGAGGGTTAAACTTGACTTACATGGTGGGGACTATTGCCTTGACTTACAATAAATCAACTAGGGTCGACTTCTCTAGGATAGTCTAATAACCCTAGGGTCCCACAACTATGGGGACTTTAACCCTTGACAAATAGGAGGGTTACCCACAATGACTTTACATGACTTGTTACATTATATAAACTCCTGATCGGAACATCAGGGCATGACATGACTCAATTACATTACAAACACATCCCAGAATAAACATCGGGGTATAATACATAAGATATACATGTGAATACATGCTGAAGTTACAATTACATCAACACTCCCTCTTATCTAGGAAGGTATTCTCTTGACACAATTTATTAGCACAAGTCTTCTTCTCTGGATCATCGTCAAGTTCTCATCATCTTCATCTGCAAGAAATATTCATTTTTCAGGTCATCTTCATCTTCAAGTCATCTTCATATGGATCTGGATCATCATCACTGGATCTAGATCATCACTCGATCTAGATCATCACTACTGTATCATCATCAAGTCTGGATCATCACTTGATCTGGATAGTCACTGCTGGATCATCATCAAGTCTAGATCATCACTTGATATGGATCATCACTACTGGATCATCATCAAGTCTAGATCATCACTTGATTTGGGTCATCACTACTAGATCATCATCAAGTCTAGATCATCACTTTATATGGATCATCATCGAAGCTAGATCATCACTGAATCATCATCATCATTACTGCTTCTACTATCTCAATCAAATGGTGCTATCTTCTTCATTCTTCTCATCACAGGAAGTTCTACAGAGTCAGTCCTATAGGCCTACCCTTCATGCAGGTATTCATTAGTGCTTATATCTGACACTTAAGTCAGAATGGCCCACCCAACTCTTACATTTGGCATCATCTTATTAGAAAGGCATGCCCAGCTCTCACATCTGACCTCCTCTTGTCAAAAAGGCCCAGCACTCACATCTGACCATGTGTAAACACATCGCACCAGAATGGCTTAGTACTTATATCCAATCATGTGCAAGCACATCAGATTGAAATGGATCTGCACTTACATCCGACCCCATCTTATCAGAAAGGCACAGCACTCACATCTGACCATGTGTAAGCACATCACGCCAGAATATCTCAGCACTTATATCCGACCTCATCTTGTTAGAAAGACTCTGCACTTACATTCGACCATGTGTAAACACATCACATCAAAAGGCCTCTCAGTCCCAGACTGAGGATTCCTGGTAACTGACCAGGTGCCTCCATTCTCCCAGAGAATGGTTGTTGCCCTTATATCTGACCTACTTGTCAGAATGGTCAGCACTCACATCTGACATGGGAGGAACCTAACCCTTTAACCATGAAAGAATGGGTCAACCCTTACATCTGATCAAGTTTGAACACATCCCGCTATCACATCATAATGGCTCTCAGTCCTAGACTGAGTTTTCCTGGTAATTGACCAAGCACCTCCATTCTAAGAATAGCAATAGCCCTTATATCTGATCATGTAGGAACCATCCTACAGTCATATCAGAATGGCTCAGCACTCATATCTAACATGGAATGAACCTAAATCCTCTCACCATGATAGAATGGATTAGCCCTTACATCTAACCATGGAAGGAACCTAATCCTCTCACCATGTCAGAATGGATCTCGGCCTCATCATTTCCCCTTCAAGAGAACCTCTATCTTGAGAAAACCAATATTCTCCCTGAAGTACTCAAACTTCACTTTGGCCATTTCTAGCATAGAATCACATCAGGTCTGATTACATCCAAGGATAACCTGCAAACTTCACCAGGACTTATGCTTAGACAACTTGTCTCATCAGCTATGCTAGAAATCCTTCTTTCGAGAGATATTGATTTGGATCACTACTCCTCTCTGCATCATACAAAAAATGCAAGTCAGATCAACCAAATCAAATAGTAGTTTTCAAAAGAAACATACTACCTCCCAAATAGCAAGTGGAAACATATTTTTCCTCAGTTGTACTCAACGCCATGCAGGACTCCATCCTACAAAACCAAAAGATCACACTTGATCCCATACTCAGCTGTACCCTTCAAGTACCTCACTGCATGATTTGCAACCATCGGGTGAACATGTCTCAATGTGTTCATAGCAAAGCAAATATCCGGTCTCGTATTCGTCAAGTACATCAAGGACTAAATCATCTGACGATACATCGTGGCATTAACCATCTCTGATGAAGCAACACTCAATAGCTTCAGCTTCAATGCCATATATGTGGTCATGGCCTTGCATTCCATTATCCTGAACCTCTTTAGGATCTATGCTGCATAATTCCTTTGTTCACACCTCCATTCCTAGAATGTAGTGAATCGACACATAACAGGAGCATCACTGGTCTTCCGCCTTCAACCTTGAAGCAAAGGTTGGAATCCTCTTTACTCTTAGTAAATCCTAGAGTCATTAGTAATATGTCCATCCTGTCATACCATGTCGAACCTTAGTATTAGTCACTCCCTCTAAATCAGAGTATCATTCTCCCTCTGTCTTTCATACTCTATGTACTGAAACATTCTATACCGGAGTGACAAGCAGCTTCCTCTACTACTAATATTCTATGTATCCATCTAGGATCATTGGATACCAAGATCCTCTATCTTGAAATTTTTGAAAATTTATTCTCACACCCATCTATGAGCTTGTCATCCTCTATCAACCTTGTAGCAAAGGTTCGTATATTCATTAAGCTCCTCATGTATGTGTTATCCCATGGGTGTCTTCGGAGCTCGTATAAGGCCTTCTTTCATTTGCACACATGATTCTTCCTGTCATGTGTATTTCTAGTGGCTGCAAATGCCTCTTCATAGTCTATGCCTCGTGCTATGAATATTTTCTTGTATCCCATGATGTTTCCATCTACTTGCATGATGGAACTACAAACTTCTCTTCAGTATCGATACTGCATCCTAGACATCATTCTTCTTGAACCTTTCTTCTTGGTTACTTCTTCATGTATGGAAGGTTCACACATCAATGATGTCACTGCATTCATCTTATTATTCTTCATCTTGAACTATCATCACTTGTTCATCAGAAAAAGTCTCATCCTTCTTTGCTTGTATGTGATTATGTACACGATCTTTCCTACAAGTCAAATGCATTTGTATGGTTAGAAACATTTCATAAGGAATATCATACTGGCAAATTCTGATGCATAAATATATGATCATTAAACTACCTTAGCCAATACAACATCCATCCATAACTCACAAAAACTTTCTAGATGCCTTCCATCTCTACTAGGACAACATTGAGATTGTGCACTAATCCAATATGTTAGAAAAGAGGTTTCATTCTCGATAAGTAGCAATGGAGAGTTGTATAGCACCATGATGTTGATGTAATTGTAACTACGGAATGTATTCATTTGTATCTATTGTAACCCAATGTTTATTCCAAGATGTTCTTGTCTCATGTCATGACCTGATGTTCCTATAGGGAGGATCTATAATGTAAACAAATCATGTCAAGTCATTGTGGGTAACCCTCCTATTGTCTAAGGGTTAAAGTCACCACAGTTCCGAGGCACTAGGGTTATTAGATTCTCGTAGTGAGGTTGGACCTAGTAGGGTTTTAGTCATTTTGGGAATTAGTATAAATATAGAGGTGACCTATCTATTTATCACACATCTCATACACACTCAGTTGTAGCGCATAGCTGAGGAAGAGAACGACACTGGGGCAAGAGGAAAGAGCTTACTACTGTTGGGAGATTGTCTTACTGTTTTGGGTTTCACTTTGGTGCTGATTCTATCTCTGAGGAAGTTGTGGGGTTTTCTCCATTTATGGTTTCCTCTAGGAAAAACACTATTTTCATTGTCTCTTGTGTTTGATTTATGTGCTTGTTGTTCTCTCAGTTAAAGATCCTAATGATATGTTAGCTTAATGTTTAAAATTTAACATGGTATCATAACTAACCTAAGAAGAAGACACTGTGTAGCTGCGGGAACTAGGGCATCCTATTTTGTGGATCTCTCTCCAAATATTTTTGGCAAAATTAGAGTGGAATAACTCTCCTCCTTAGGGCACATCTTTCTGTCAAAGTAGAATCCAATTCTGAGGGTTTTCAGTTTTGGACCCGACACTACTGCCAGAAATTAGGGCTTTTCATAGAAGTGGAATTTTTTAGTGACCCTAAGCCTGGATTGATATTCTCCCCAAAATCAAAGTTAGGGATCAAATTCAAAGCATTTGGTTGGACAAAACTCAAAAAAACAAAACCCTAATCTGCTCATGAACCAGTACTGCAGTATTTAAGCTTCAAATCCAGATCTGATATCTTGACCTTGTAATATCTAAATATTTTGTATTTCCATTTGAGGTTCTCAGTTAAGATTTCTCATCATACCAAGCTTGATGAAAAGCTTGAGGGAGATGATAACTTCCAAGCCCTGAAGTATAGGATCTCCCTGGTCTTGGAAGAAAATGAGTTGGACTCTTATATCCAAGAGGAGGTTCAAGTTCCAGAGGGAGATATAGCCAAGGACTTACATAAGAAGAATTTGGTTATGGAAAAGAGTATCATTGCTGGTTCTATCAAGGATCACCTCATTCCATAGGTGTCCTCCCTCAATACACCTAAATCCATGTTTGATGCCCTAACCAAATTGTTTGAAGGGAAGAACATCAATCAGAATATGACTCTAAGGAACCGGTTGAAGAATGTCAAGATCCAAAATGAGGAGACCATCCAGTCATACTTCACAAGGGTCTCCCATAT
This sequence comes from Pseudotsuga menziesii, assembly GCA_001517045.1. NCBI lineage: Eukaryota > Viridiplantae > Streptophyta > Pinopsida > Pinales > Pinaceae > Pseudotsuga > Pseudotsuga menziesii. The sequence continues at coordinate 143,009 of LPNX010540756.1, read as the reverse complement.
CAAAGAACAACTAGAAGCTATAGATGAAGAAGTGGAGAATGCAAAAGTTGTGATGACAACATTGAATGGGCTCCCTAGGTCATGGGATTCTTTCATCCAAGGAATCTGTGCTAGAAAGAAGTTGGTCAAGTTTAGTAGACTATGGGAAGAATGCTCTCAAGAAGAAGCTTAGATAGCTGCTTGAGAAGAAAAGATGGGAAGTGAAGATCAATCTCTCATAGTACACTCCAAGAAAGGAAGAAGGGAAAATCATCATCACCAAGGTAAGCATTCTCATAAGAAAAATAACTTTATGATAAGAGATCCATCCAGACTCAGATGTTATACATGCGATGAAATAGGACACTTTGCTAAAAACCATCCCAAGAAGAAGAAGAACTTCAAAAGAAGACATCATGATCACACTGCTGAGGATGATGATCCTCCAAGGAAGAGAGTAGAACAAGAAAGTGAAGACTCTTCATGTGAAGATGAATATGTTCTGATCTCTGCTCTCACAGGAACTGTGACTCATGGAAGCAAAGATTGGCTTATTGACAGTGGGGCTTCCAAGCACATGACATGTTTCAAGGAATCCTTTGACAAACTATCTGAACATAATTCACCCCATAAGGTGAAGCTTGGGGATGACTACCAATATCCCATAAAAGGTAGTGGTGAATCCTCCTACAAGCTAGACTCTATAAAATCTATAAAAAAGAAATATGTCTTGTTTGTACCAGGATTGAAGAAGAATCTTCTATCCATATCAGCATTGGATGAAAAAGGTATGAGGGTTGCATTTGTAGATGGCCAAGTCATCACGTGGCCAAGAGGAAATACTATTGATGATGCAATAGTGATTGGAGAACAAGAAGGACGCTTATACAAGCTGAAGGGCCATCTAGAACAAGCTATGGTCCATGACACAGTAGAGCCAAATGAACTTTGGCATAGAAGGCTTGCACATGTGCATTACAGAGCACTACCACTTGCAAGCAATTCTATTGAAGGTCTTCCAGAAATTCAAGAAAAACATGAAGGGGTATGCAAAGGATGCGTGAAAGGAAAGAATACAAAGAAGACATTTCCAAGTAGCGAGAGAAAGGAAAAAGGAATCTTGGAAATCATCCACTCCGATCTATGCGGACCAATGTCATCAAGCTCACTAAGCGGGTATGTATACTATGTTTCTTTCATTGATGAATTTTCTAGAAAGACATGGATTTACTTCATGAAGAAAAAAGATGAAGTTTTCAGCAAGTTGTTAGCTGGAATATTTCACTTCCTACAGACAACAAGGTGTTCTACTGGTCTGAATGGTTCAGATCTAGAACAAATAGAGGACAGAGGTTGAAGACTCTCCCTAGACGTTGTAGATACCTGGAATGTAATGCTTTGATCATTACCATGTGTACCTACAATAAGCTTCAACACATAAACATATTGAAACCACCCGAATATAATCTACTAATCTATGTTAGTGACTAAGGATTCTAACAACATACATGTGAAATCATACAACAACAATATATGTGGGACAGAAATCAACTTGCATTAAAGAAATATGAAGAATTTTACAACCAATCCTTAGTGTTGACATGCATCTCCATGAAACCAAGAATTCTCATCCCCATAATCTTCGACTCTAGCTCTCTCTATGCTCTCCAATGATATAGACCAAGTGATCAATCCAACAGCATAACAATACCTTAAGAGTTCTCCTCCTCAACCATGGCCATAAGCTTGTATTTATAAGGCTAGATGGATAGGGATGGTTGAGAGATTATTGGGTGAGGTGGCCTCTAAGATCCTAGGATGGGGGATCTCGAGCTCAACAGACCCATAACAGTAGGGATAAGGGAGGACATGAGGCTTACCATCTAGAAGCCTCGAGAAACTTCTCTTTTTTCCTTTTTACCCAGGGTACCTCATTTCTCCTTCAATAACAGAGCAGTTCTAGTAATAAACTCTTATGGAACAAGTTCCATCAATGGTGGCACCGCTTGTGGGAAACATGGGATAGGCAGTGTGAACAAGGTATCGCTCCTGGATAATAAGGTAAGCGCGGTGCTAGGAATTTGTATGAAAGATTGACATTTAGTATGGGTTTCCACTCCAGAAGTTGGGATTGAGGGAAAGTAGGTATGTCAAATGTCTTATCACATGATGGTGACAGGATTTTGGTATAACAGGATGCCCCCCAAAGCATGAGTCTTAGAGGGATACGATAAACGAGAGCTTTGAGATAACAATTAGTTGTCATGAGATGAAAATGTTGGCTCGATCGGAGCATGTTGTCAAATGGGCATCTGTAGTACATCAATATTTTGACTCATAGACACAAGTAACCAAACTCATGGCTGCAAACAAATACAAGTCAGATCCATGAGAGGAATAAACAAGCATGGCTACTAGAATACAACATAGATCCATGTGATAGAGGACTCAAACTTGGACATAGATACCAGGCATACAACGTAGATCTATGTCATACAGACGCAAATTTGAGCATAGCCACAACCATACAAATGTGGATCCATGCTAGATATACAAAATTCCATCACAACCTGGGGAAAGCAATGAGCGCTTTAAACATATACCCAGGGTCTTTGTCTCATCTTCCATAAAGTATGATTCTATCCATGTGATTACAATGATATGAATTTGAACATGGTAGAAACCACTTGATTACCATCCAATGATGTGAACCATTAACAAGTGCAAGGGAGATCACTATTAATGTCAATGATTCCCAAGGTACTCTAGTACAATATACTGAGTGTGGATAGATGTCTTGATGTCGAACACCTAGTCAATTCTATTGATCAAAGGTCAATGATGTTAACCTATGTCAAGAGCGAGAGAATCTGTCATTAAGGCATATGGATCTCAAGGTACCAATTATTGTTTCTAAGACTATTTCCCGGATGATGAGCTGATGTCGATAGGAAAAGTCTCGTCGAAGGAGGGCCATGATGAGTCCCACATCAATGACACGAAACTCAGAACATAGTTCTGGAATGATGTGTATTTAGTAACCATAAGACTAACTCAAATATACTAACACAAAGACTAGGTAGACTGCAGAGGTAAAAATTCTTCAAATCCCCTTTGAACATCGCGCGGCACGACAAAACGACTTGGTAGTATGACTGAACGGGACAAACACACAATGCGATAGTGGACAATGCATTATTTTGAAAGAATCAAAGGATTGACATGACTCATGAAAGTGGATCATCATGAAGATCAACAGAATACTCAATTGACTGACATAATTGTGTAGACAAGTGCCATGTTTAAAGGTAACGACAAACAACTGCCATTATTTGCAAAATGATTCCATTCCCATTTCCCCCATCATGATTGATGCTTATTTTTGGTTTTATGAGTTCAAAGAGAGTAACAAACACTTGATATAGCTTGTTGGAAGACAAGTCCACACTCATATGTTTTACGAACCTGAGAGAGGAGAGGTTTGTTCCCAAAATGGGTCTCTCAATGTTTAATTTAACGAGTCCACTGAAATAAAACTTGGTATTGTTCATGTTTAGAGAGTCTGAATGAATACGGAAAAAAACTCCAAAAGGTCCTTTTTCGTATGATTTAGTCTCTAAGGCCCAAAAACGTATAAAATCATACTTTAGAGAACTCTTCTAGTCATGATTGGCTGGAGTGTTACGTTTTCATAACTAGTCCTATCCGAACCGAAAAAGAAATAACCTACCGTCGGAAGGACAACTCTTCAAATACTTTTACGATTATGAAGGAGACAAGCACTCAAGAATATTTTCATATTTAAGGAGCCTGAAAAGAGTTTAATGAGGACTCCATGAGGTTTCTTTACACAATGTCACTTTTTACGAGCCTGGAAATATTCGAAAATAGACTCAACGATCTTTTCATGTTTAAGGAGTCTGAAAAAAGATGTGAAAAGAAGACTCCATGATGTTTCTTTACACAATGTCAAATTTTACGAGCCTAGAAAGATTCAAAAACGAACTTGGACCTTTGATACTAGGTTTAAAGAGCGTGACCAAAGTGTCGTAAGAAATTCTCATCAACCTTTTCCATTTTATGAAAGTGCAAAAAAGGCATAAACAAACTTTCAAATCTTTTTGCTAGAGTTCTCCTATCTTGCAATAGTCTCAGGAACAAGTATTAAATGCATTCAAAACTAGCATTAGGGATTACAACAGATAAATTTTTACTAAAACATGATTTTACATCAAAACTATAGCAAGCCAGACACAAAAATGCCTATATAAGTCAAGTAAATAGTAAAAAATCAAATCATTTCACTATTTACTTCTAGCAGAGAGCACTTGGAGCATTTTCTTAGCCAGATCTTCCACAGTTGATACCGGGAGTTTCCACCGTCCGTTTTCAGCATCGTCAGTTGCAGGTAATAGTTGAGACCCTTATCTTTCATTTCATAGCATATATTTTGAGATTTGGTGGGGTTTTGGCCTCATATGGAAATCCCTAAAAATCAAAATGCGGGAACCATGGCTACCCCTTGTGGGATTCGCAGTACCACCTAAGAACCACGCTAATAACATAGTGGATAGGCAGTGTCACCTCCTGTCTCCAATGGTGCATAAGCGGTGCCGACCATGGATAACTTAAACTAATAGTATGGGCAATATAACTTCGTTCTTTTGATTTTCAATGATTTAAGGATGATTCTAATGCATACCATTACTATTTTTGGTAGGTCTAGGTTTCTCAAAACATGGTGATATGGAAAGAAAGAATGCATGACAATGAGGATGCTACTACCGAGAGAAATGTGGGTTGTATTTCCACACTATGGGACTGTGGACTCCTGAAGTTCTTACAGACCCCAAGCATGGTTTTGCATGAATGCTTACTGGAACACATACTGCAAATGTGGAATCTAGAGCAACAATATTTTGAGGTGGGGCCCATATACTTACAGTGGAGGTAGAGGATATCTACTTCCTGACTAGTCTCTCGAGACAGGGTGCTCCCATATCACTGATAGGTTCCCATGGAGGGGATGTTACTACTAGAGAGCTCATAGATCGACACTGTGCACTAGGGACAGGTACGTCGAGGAAGAAGATCCCCATAAAAGCACTGACAGATATGGCCCTACAGACTATTCTATTTACCATGCAGATGGTGGCTGAGAGTCAGGGTGTTCACCAAGCTTCCAGAGCACACATGCTATACGCCATAGAGGCCATGGCACCCACGGTGTTCAACTAGGCGAAAGCAATGCTTCCAATCCTCAAGGATCAGCTGACTAAGTGTTGGCAAGGAGAGATGAAGTAGTTCAGCTTTGGTTCCATCTTAGCCTGCATCTTCTTCGAGCAGGTTCCATAGATAAGGCCTCAGGTGACATTCCGGAGTCTGAGAGCAAGGGACCCCAATATTCTGAGGTGGGTCCAAGTCATGGCTCACATAGGAGCGGGTAGGGGAAGGGTGAAGTTCAGTGATCTATTCTTCAGATGAATCCAAGATCATATCCTCATGGTTGAGGACTATGCTTACACAGGCATGGAATTCACTGGAGATCCTCACCTACCACTCCTACCTAGAGGCCAGTGGGGCGATATCGGTAAGAAGCAAGAAACCCCAAAATGGATGAAATATTTTTATGTTTTTTATTTTTTATGTTAAGTGACGAGACCTGTATATTCTCATGCAGATGTTGGAGCAATGAGACCTGGAGGAGCATCACCATTGGATAGGCGAGCAGGAGCTCGCTTTTTACCATAGGGTGATGATATCACCAAGGAGCTGGAGGAGAACCTAGAGAGGTTAACTATGGATATCCCAGATGTTGACATAGATTACCTCCCAATGAGATATCAGAGATCTACAACAGGAGTACTGGGTCGATTCAGTAGGCTGCTACGTAGGGTAGCTTGAGCAGTGATGTTCTATCATGAGCACCACTAGTGTATGATATATGTACTCAAAGCTGATAGCTTTAGGATTTTGTATGATGATTTTTCTTGAAATCCTCCATGCTTCAGAGGAGGTCTCGGGACCTATTTTTTGTAAACTTTTTCGTATATATATATATATATATATGCATACTTTTACACGGTGTTTATATGTTTCAAATGGTAAATGTGTTTTCTATGAGTTTTATGTGTTTCTAAATGTTTATTTACAATGGACCATGTTTGATTTACCATCATGAATGGGAAATATGGTAGTCTAGGATGTAGTTAGCCAATGAGTCAGCAAATACATTATGTTACCTAGGGGTATGCCTATAAGTAATAGTTTTGAATGATCTTTCTGACAAGCGCACTCTTCGGAAGAGGCGGAGGAGTACTGGGTTCCTAATGGTGTAGACGTGGTTCAAATGGTGAACCACAAGCTGTGAGTCCATCAAGACTACTAGATCACAAACATCTTGGGAGGAAGCTTCAGTCAGAAGACCGATGACTGCTTCATACTCGGTGATGTTATTAGTAGCGGGACCTATACAAACCACTCCTGAACTGACCAAATATTTAGCTGGGGAATAGAGAACCCAAGCATTCGAGGTGAGATTCAAGGTGTGGTGGAAAGAACCATTAGCGAAGCCGTAGAAAACCACCTGCATGACCAAAACATGGTATAAACAGATGTGGACACTAAAACTCAAAACCATCTTGAAAATACTAAAAGCACACTGAAAGTCAATCAATATACATATATACAAGATACTATCCAAGAAAACCTAGGCATAGTACATTTTCAGGTACAACCCATTGTGAGGTTTCACCAAAGGGATTCCATCGTAATCAATGAGCTCGTAAGATCCTCTCTCTAACACCTTAGAAATAACGAAAGGTTCGTACCAAATGGACTGAAACTTACCCTTCCCTAGTTTCTCATATCTCTGGTCATAGGTCAAGACTAGGTCACCTTCATTGAAGACACAAGGTTGGATGGATTTATCATACTGCACCTTGACACAATTCTTATGTGCCTCATTAGCCAAGGTAGCATCTCTGCGAGTCTTTTCAAGGCTACTCAAGTATAAAAATATTTCTTCCTCTATAGAAGTGTCTGGGAGAAGTTCGATGGCAAGTTGTAAATCTGGAATCTGACATTGGATCGGCAAGATGGCTTCAAGTCCATAGATAAGTTGAAATGGTGTGAAACTAGTAGCTATTTTCACAAAAGTTCGATAAGACCAAAGAGTGGAGAAAAGAACGTGGTGCCAGTTGGATTTATGGTCTCCAACCATCCGATGAAGCATAGTTTTTAAAACTTTGTTAATGGGCTCTACCTAACCATTAGCTTGTGGATAATATGACATAGAGTTTTCATGGTGAAACCCTAGCTTGGCACTCATTTCCTCCATCATCTGATTACGAAAATGGGATCCGTGATCAGTAATGATGGATGTGGAACTCCAAATCTAGATATGATATGATTGAACAAGAAGAGAGCAGTAGTCTTACCATCTTCACATATGTAGGCATGGCCTCAACCCATTTAGTGAAATAATCAATGGATATGATGATGTAACCATACCCCTCGGCTGAGGTAGGCTTACAATGCATGAAGTCAATTCCCCATTTGGTGAATGGGACAACGGCAATGATGGGGTGGAGTGGAGTGGGATGGGTGCGCTTTTTAGCATAGAAGTATTGACAAGGTGGGAATTTCTTAACAGCCTCATGACAATCTTTAAATATATAAGGACATAAATAGCTAGCACGAAGAATTTTCTAGGCTGTAGCCATCCCAGATAAATGAACACCACACACTCCAGAGTGGCAATCATTCCACACATGTTCAGCCTCCTCATGAGTGAGGAATCATTGGAGAATAGAGTCAATCCCATGTCTATACAAAGTATCATTCAAGATGAGATATTATTTCATGTGGTGACGGATATGACAACGATCATCGCAAGATAAATGCAGCTGAAAATGCTGCGTCTGGAGATGGATAAGCAAATCTCCATACCAAGGATCAGTAGTGCTTATCAGGAATAGGAATTCATCCAGAAATGAATCACTGGGATTAGATTCCATAGAATCACAAGGAAGATCACACATAAGCTCTGCAAAGACCAAGGATTTATTTGATGTACCCTTGGCAAAATCCAGATCGAACTCCTAAAGGATAACAATCCAACGGGAGTACTTGCCTCCAAGCACCTGACGAGTCAGGATGTAGTACATCAGGTTCTGGTCTACCAATACAGTGGTAGTGCGGAGCAGAATGTAATGATGAAACTTTTGTATAGCAATGACCATGGCCAATGCTAACTTTTCCACACGTTAATAATGAGTTTCAGAATCCAGGAGATTCTTACTGGCGCAATAAATCATGTTCTCTTGAATGTGGAGATTGTCCTACACTAAGACCATAGCGATGGTAGTAGCAAAGGCAGCAATATACAAGAGAAATTCCTTTGAATAATCAGGGGGGTGTATCACAGGTGAATGAGTTAGAGCATGCTTAAGATTATCAGAGGTGTGTTGGGCTTAGTCATCCAAGAAGAATGGTGTGCTCTTCTTAAGGAGATGCATATAACCGCATGTTTTCTTTGTGAAATTGCACACGAAATGGTGGAGAAAGTTTTCCTTCCCATGCAAACTTTGGAGTTCAAGGAGATTAGTTGGGGCTAGAAGATCAAGAATGGTGGAAATTTTTAAAGGATCTATCTGGATTCCATCTTTGGATACCACAAAGCCTAGTAGATGTCTCATCTCAATGCAAAAAACACATTTATGCTGGTTGAGCCGTATATTATAATGACAGCATCTCAGGAATATCTCTCTAAGATGACCAGGGTGGTCCTCCCGTCACTGTGAATGAGCAGGGAGGTCATCAAGGTACGGTTCAACAATGTGTTTGACATCGTGAAATGCATAGGACATCGCATGCTGGAATGTAGCTCCAATATATTTCAAGACAAATCGTAACTTCTTATATGAAAAGGTTTCCCATGGGAAAATGAATGTCGCCTTATGCTGATCGGAGGGTAATATCTCAATCTGATTATAGCCGGAGAATCCATCCATAAATGAAAATATGACATTTCCAGCACAGTTGTCGATAATCTAATCGATGTGCAGGGTAGGAAAGTTGTCCTTGGGACAATCTTTATTGAGATCCCTAAAGTCGATACAAACTCTAATGGTGCCCTTATTTTTATTGACAGGGACAACATTTGATAACCATTCCATCAGGGGTACAAGATAAATAAACCCAACTTTTAGAAGCTTCTCAATTTCAGCCTTTATAGCTGCGGCCTTTCGAGGATGGACTTGCCTAAGTTTTTTCCTGACAGGTTTGGCCAAGGGATAGGTTTTAATATCATGGACCACGATGGATGGGTCAATCCACGCCATCTCTTCATAGGACCAGGAAAAAATATTATGTAATTCTTTAAAAAGTGCCTTATAGGCTTTAGATTCATCTGCGGAGGAGTTCTTCCCAACATGAACATGCTCGATAGTATCCGGCTTGGCTGATATGTCAATCGGGTTCATCTATGTAATGTTGCAGAGGTTTCCTTCAAAATCTATATTTTGCAACAATATAGGACTTTGGGGTACGTTGAAAATATCAGTAGGAAACAAGGATGAAAAATCATGGTTAACCAAACTGGTGTTGGGGAGGAACATGGATCTATGATGGTGATCCTCCCAAATGGACTCATCCATGTGTTACTGAGAGAAATTACTATGGCTTGGGGTACCACAACAGACAGCTTGAATCCAGAAATCAATCTTTTCCAATATGCAATAGAAATTAAATGTCTAACACTAAAGGATCGGACCTTGTACCTTATTCCTGACGGTTGAAGTAGATTCCCATTGAGCTTTCCAATCTTCAGCTTGAATTGATAGATTACTTCCTCAACAACAAGTAAACAATACAAGCATTCTATATATCATGGTGTTAGATCTATTCTAACATATATAATCAATAATGTAAAAGAATTTGACATAATCCCATGGATAAAATATTCATTCAAACACACATTATTGGACAAGAAAAGATATTCCTATTAATATAAATCAGACATTACAAGATACAACCTCTGACGACACATCTGCGAACCAAAAAAACTAAATCCCCCACTTGGGCCTCCACCACTTCAATCCTCCATCTCTCGATAGCAAGCTCACAAGCAAAAGGCAAGCTTGGGAAGAACACAAAAGTGCTCCAAGGGACAAAAGGATGCAGACTCAAGCATAAGTTTCAGCAACAATGGACTATAGTTTCTTCGCTCTCAATTCTCTCTTATGCCTTCAATGTACCAAGGGGTTCCTTATATAGCTTTTCAAAGGGGTAATGAAAGGTCAAATCCGAGCGATCTCAAGGCATAGGGAAGGCCAAGAGTCAAATGAGTCAGATCCATGTCAATGAAAACTCCAAAAGGATTTGGATTATGCACAGATCCCGATGTACCCGGTTTTAGTGGTCAAACCCGCGTATATACGCGCTTATAGGTTAAAAAGTCACGTGTATCATTTTTCATGTGTTTTTAGGGATGATTAAGGAAACATAAAAGGAAAAAAAATGGTCCATGGGGTCTAAGGAGTCTTCAGCGGGACAGGGGAAGGCCATACAAAGTGTGATTCACCTAAAGTGGTGAAATTCGCTATAACAGATGCCCCCTAATGTGTGAGGTCAGAGGGGTCATACGATGGCTGAAATACATTATAAGTCCATCCCAAAAGTGGAGTGATGAAGGATCCCAAATGTAATACTAGCCACCCAATCAGTATAGTACAATAATACAACTCTGCATATAACTGCAAGTACATTTAGCAGTCCCGGATACATAAGAGTACAATGGCCATGAATATGCATGATACATGATATCACATATGTGGTCATCGCCACGTACAATATACATAGATTAGAATCTCCATGATGAATATATACAAAGGACCATGATCTCCAAAATGGCTGAAGATATATAATAGATAAAGATCTCCATAGTGGCTGAAAATGTCTGACATATATTGGAATCAAGTCACAAGAGCTGAAATCTCATGAACACTGGCACAATCAAGGAGGTAGCATATAATATATGCCACCAATCTAGAAAGTCTTCTACACAAAACACTACGAGTACATGTCCTACTATGCGAATAGAGGTGTCGAGGTTGAACATAGTAGTCCATCGTCTGATTACCGGTCATTAATGTATACCGTTAACAGACGCGAGATCACCCACCAATAATGAAAATGGGAATAAAGGTACTAGAGTGCAAAATAACAAGTGTGAATAAATGTGTTGAGGTCAAACACTTGAGAGGATCCATCGATCAGGGGACATTGATGTATTCCCAAAAAATGTCGATGGCGAGAGAACTTGCCACTAAAGACTGCAAGTCTCAAGGCACTCAAAAGGACTCTAGATTCCAATCCCAGAATAAATGATCTAAAGTCGATGGGATAAAATCCACTGGAAGGAGGGCTTTAAGGAACCCCCCATCATCCAACACCAGGTACTCAGTAAAGCTATATAATGTGGAAGGACTCGATCATAAGGTGCACGAACCAGTAACTGTACCAGGAATGGCCAACATGCAAAGTCAAGATAACTGAGGAATGGCTGACTCAGGTTTCAACATCCTTCAAACAAGAGCATAACGATGTATGGTGACTGAATGAAGGTAGCATAGACTCGATATAAAAACTGGGACATCTCTGTGACACAGGAGGCATCAACAGAGGCTCCATAGGGACTGGAAGCTTAACCAGTTGGTGGAGATAAACTCATATAAACGAGTACAGCTCCTAAATTCAAACTATAACCCAACCAATGGATGTGATATATAGTGTTCTATTCGATGGCGACACGACTCGACAGCTACCAAAGATAACATCTTTCCTTGTCCGGCTTTTTGGTTTTTTGATTTTTTTTGGACTTTTTCAGTTATTTGAAAAGCTTGAAAAAAGAATAAACTAGATTTATAGCTACAAACTAGGAGGAGACGAGTGTCACAAGGGAAAACAAACTAGCTCCAAGCAATGGAACATACCTATGCTCAATGCAAGGATACATGTGTAGGATATCGATACTAGGGGGGAAATCCCCTCCCAGTAAAAAGGGAAATCAAGCTGCGAAGGATATAAAAACCGGCTCTACATGGCTAGACATGAGACAAGCTCGGGCTATATGGATGAAACACAATGTCAAGGAAGATGGCATAAAGCTCGATAAGGTAGGAAAAGCTCATGATAATGTATTCACAACTTGACATAAGGGAGTCCTGAGGGAAATAGGCCAACATAAGATCAACAAGAGTATGAGGCTCTTGAGAAATGTCATGGAAGTACTATACAATGGACTCCCACACCCTAAAGGAGAAAACATCAGCATGGGCACCAAATGCAAATAAGGCACTAACTAGGGTACCCATGTAAGGTGAATCTCTACCACTCATATCATGCCACTTCTAAAGTAGCAAGAAGGTTCCATGACATAATAGAGTGGGTTCATACCTAAGGTCATGGTGATATGGTCATAAGGAGATGGAAAATGAAAATGGTCATGAAACCTAACCTATATGCCAGTTTATACATGATTCCTGAGATCGGCATGAACGGGTCAATCCGATGGCTGAAATGGCACTGAAAAAGGTCTTCTACATCACAAATTATGTCAAAAACGGTAAAAAATGGTTAGAAAATGTCGAAACTATAGGAAAGGGGGTAAAAATTTTCAAATATTTGAAATTTTTTCTATAAATAGTAAAAAATATAAATCATTTGAAACTTTTACCCATTTGAGCTATGATTTTCAACTGCAAATTCCAGGAGATCCAGCCAACAAAATTCACAACCGTTTCTTCCAGGTATTAACTCATGCTCTCCTCTTGCATTTTGATATAATTTTTATAGATTTTGATGGTCAAATGAGTTTTTTAGGCCTTCCCAAAATGAGCGTTGCGTCCCACACAGAAATCGAGGCTTTTTTCACGTATAGGGCTGGATATATGCAGAAAAGGGCCTCAAACCCGCGTACATACGTGACTATTTTCAAAACAGTCACGTATGAGGCCGCGCATATGATTTTTCAATAAACTAATGGGTAATTTTGCAATTTATTTTGCAAGATGGTGCTAGAGTGGAGAGAGCGTGAGCATGGTGAAGTAGAGGAAGTAGTAAGGGCCAACTTAATGGCTCAACAAGCTCTTTGTGCATGCAGACTCTACAAGTTTTGGTGTCTTAGTGGTTTGAGGGCCAAACCAAGAATGCTACAGATGCTGGTAGACTATTGGGATCCAGAATCAAAGTCCTTTCATATTGATGGGATGTCCCTCACCATAGAGGTGGAGGACATATAATTTATCACAGGGTTGTATAAACAAGGGGAGGTGGTGAACCTTCATTCCCATGGTGGGCCAGGAGGTGGTCTCACTATCGACGAGTACATAGCCATGTACTACTATCCAAACACTAAGAAGGTGGGGAGTCAAGTCCCTACCAATGCTATACAGGTGCTGGGCCTAAAGGCCATATTATTGACGCTAGACAGGATAGCAGGCTTAGCATCACTCCACCAGGCCTCTTGGCCTTTGATGTTCTATGTAGTGGAGTGCATGAGACCCACAATCTATGACTGGATTTCTACTACTGACAAACATGAAACACCAGCTCAGTGAGTGTAAGGCAGGAAGGGTGCATAATTTCGGGTTCAGCAGTATCTTGAGCATGTTTTTCTTTGAGCGTGTTCCAGGATTGAGCCCTAGAGTGGACGTTCCTCTCCATGGGGTTCGAGATCCATCCCAATGGCGTTGGGAAGATGCTATGCGTAGAATAGGGGGTGGTAGGGTGGCCAACCCATATATAGCTGACTTCTTTCCATGGTGGCGATGACAGATAGTTGCCATCGATGACTACCCCTATGCAGGGATAGATTTCCAGGGGGACCCGGACATGCCATTGCCACCAGGATCGGCATATGGTGATATAGGTAACAAATCTCGACCCTCACTCTTTTTAAATTTTTGCGTTATTTAATCTTTTTGTATTTTCTTGATTATGTGGAATCAAAAAGACATGTTTTTGCGGAACAATACATAGTGACATCTACCATTTATGTGCAGATGTGGGACCATGGTGGCTAGAGGACTTCCCTCATCACAGACGGAGGGGAAGAGGAGATGACATCACGCGTGTGGATGCGGAGTGAATGCTCCAGAGCATTCATACCAACTTTGTGATACTAACTCATAGAGTTCCCATGGCGCAAGTCGAGGACGTGCCTGAGGCCATGCAACGGCAGGTGGTGGGTGTACCACACGCATGGGTGTGTTTATTTCGACAGCTAGCTAGAGCCGTAGTGACGTTCCATGATCACAACCCTCCTCCTCGTCCATAGGATTAGACACCTGGGAGTGTATACATTTTGTACGACCGTGTATTATATGATGGTGGCTTTAAAAGCCCCAAATTTTGTATCATGACACTGTGCATTATCACATTTTTGATGTATATAAAAAAGTTTTATGGTGATCGATTTATTTATTTACATGTGTAAAAATTGTGTTTGTGATTAATTTATTGTGAATGAAACAAATGCCAATCTAACACGTAGTTAGCATATGAGTCAGCAACTTGATTATTATTTCTTGGAATGTGTATATATGTTATATTGTCAAATTGTCGTTCTAACAATCTCACACGTAAGAACCTTCTCAATAATGTCGGATCTCTAACATGGTACAAACCATTGAGCTGTGACACTACTAAATCTAAATCAAGATGTACCTCAAGAGATAGAATGCCATGCAAAATGGCATCTCATAGAAGCTCGATAACGGTGCTATATTCAGCAACATTGTTGGAAGATGGACATAGACATACACCTCCTGAAGATAGTACTTGACCCATAGGAGTATAAATCACCCAAGCAGCAGAGGCTGAGTGTTGATTGTGACAGCTTGCACCATGCACGAATCCTATGTAGGTGGAAGATTCCATTGACATCTGTCAAAAGAAACAGAAACTAATCACAAACCCGATCACGATAAGAAAAATACCTAACTATGCAAAGCTGTGCAATAATATACAACAAGCAGCCTTGGGTAAAGATCATGCATAGTATTTTTTGAGATAAAGCCCATTTCTAGGCTTTGCCAAAGCTATTCCTTCGTAATCCACTAACTCATACGTACCCTTCTCTAACACACGGTTGACCACGTAAGGACCATGCCACATGGGATTAAATTTCCCTGCCCCCAAGGGTTCTTTCGGTTGATCCCACAAGAGTACCAAGTCTCCTTCACTAAACACTCTTGGATGGACAGACTTATCGTACTGGACCTTAACGCGATTTTTATTAACCTCTAGAGCCACCAGGGCATCCCGACGCTGTTCATCAAGTTGCTCAGGGCGAACCAAACGCTCCTCCAAAGGTGAATTGTCTGGTAAGATTTCCACAGCTAGATTCAACGAAGGAATCTCGCATTCAACTAGCAATATTGAATTCACTCCATGTACAAGATGATATGGAGATAAACCAGTGGCAGTCTTAACCGCAGTTCGATATGCCCACAAAGCAGGATATAACATAATGTGCCAATTCGTCTTACTCTGTGTGATGGTTCGTTGGAGAATGTATTTGAGTGATTTATTCACTACCTCTACCTGTCCATTCACTTGGGGGTAGTAAGAAGATGAATGTTCTTGCGTATACCCTAACTTGGATTCCAACTCTTCCATCATACGATTCTAAAAGTGCGAGTTATGGTCAGTGACAAGCTCTTTCGGAATCCTGAACCGAGTAATGATTTGGTTGAATACAAAGTGAGCGGATGTCTCACCATCATATTTTATTATAGGCATAGCCTCAACCCATTTCATGAAATAATCAACAGCCACAATAATGTGATGGTGCCCCCCAGCCGAAGCTGGGTTGCAATCCATAAAATCAAGCCCCCACTTAGTGAAGGGACCGGCGGTGATAATGGGATGTAATGGGGAAAGTTTCAAGAACATATTACATGCAAACACCTGGAAAGGTTGGCACCTTTTGATCACATCAACACAATCCTTAAATATCGACGGCTAGAAATAACCCACTCTCAAAATATTTTGAGCTGTAGAAAGCCCGAATAAATGACCACCAAATGCCCCTCCATGGCAATCATTCAGCACTACCTCATCCTCCTCATGAGTTAAACAACGTCATAAAATGGAATCTACCCCACGGTGGTATAAAGTATTGTCCACTATAAGGTACTTCTTAGAGACGTGACGTAATCGTCGTCGTTCATCTCGTGAGAGGTGAGTAGGGGTATTCTGTGTTTGTAAATATACTATGATATCCCCATACCATGGGTCTAATGTTGAGATTAAGAAGTTGTGTTCATCGACAAATGTATATTCACAAACCAACTCCTCGGCCTCTCTCGGGAAATACGATATAAGTTTTGCAAAAATTAGAGACTTCTTTGATTTTGCCGAAACAAACTCAAGATCGAATTCTTGTAGAATGACAATCCATTTATTATACTTTCCTCCAATAATCCTTCATGTGAGGATGAATTGAAATGGATTGACATGGGCTACAACCAAGGTCTGGTGAAGGAGAATATAATGTCTCAAACACTGAACTGCATGTATGGTAGCTAAAGCAAGCTTCTCGACATGAGAATAACGAATTTCTGCGTCAATAAGGTTTCAGCTCAGATAATATATGACATGCTCTTGGAGCTCCTCATCCTCTTGAAAAAAAACCATACCAATCGTCTCTAAGGACACGGCCACATATAATAGAAAATCACAGCTATAATCCGGAGGACTAATCACCGGGGTTGATGCTAGGGCTCGCTTGAGTGCATCGAAGGACTCTTGGGCTCGCTCATCCCAATAAAAGGGAGTGTCCTTCTTCAAGAGACACATGA
The DNA here is from genome assembly GCA_001517045.1 of Pseudotsuga menziesii. NCBI lineage: Eukaryota > Viridiplantae > Streptophyta > Pinopsida > Pinales > Pinaceae > Pseudotsuga > Pseudotsuga menziesii. The sequence continues at coordinate 126,162 of LPNX010540756.1, read as the reverse complement.
AGCCTCTAGTCAAGTTGGAAAAGTTGACAACAAATCTTTGTAAGAAATTTTCCATGCCTTGCAAACACTGAAGATGAAAAATATTCTTCAGGGGAGACAACTGAAGTATTGCCTCAACCTTCAAAAGGTTGACTCTTATACCCTCTTTCAAAACGATGAATCCCAACAAACAACCTGACTTCACGCAAAAGATGCACTTCTGAGGATTTAATCTAACTGAATAGTGCCACCATATTTTGAATACCAATCTCAAGTGATAGGGATGACACATTCTCATACGAAAATGAGCAGTGAGGTCATCCAAAAATACTTCAATAATAGACTTGAGATCGAGGAAGATCAAGGTCATCACCCGCTGAAATGTAGCTCCAGCATTTTTAAGGCCAAAAGACATTTTCCGATATGCAAACATTCCCCAAGGACAAATAAATGCAGTCTTATGTTGGTCCTTAGGTTTAATATGTATCTGATTATACCCAGAAAAGTCGTCCATAAAGGAGAAGACCTCGCTACCCGCACACTCATCCAAAATCTGATCTATAAATGGTGTGGGGAAGTTATCCTTAGGACAGGCACGATTCAAATTGTGGAAATCAGTGCATATGCAGATCGCTCCCTACTTCTTATCCACTAGAATGGGGTTTGAAACCCACTTCGTCAAGGGAACGGGATAGATGAAACCGGCTTTCAATAGCTTCTCTATCTCTACCTTAATGGCGGGTGCTTTCCTAGGATTCACTGCACGTAAACGTTGTCGAACAGGCTTAGCGTTGGGGTAAGTCTTAATCTCATGCTCGACAATTCGAGGGTCAATACCTAGCATCTCATCATAATACCAAGCAAAAATATCACGAAGTTCCTTGAATAGCTCGGTATATTCCAGAATCTCAGCATGGGAACATTCTGCCCCAATATAGACATTTTCAATCATGCCAAGATTGCGAGAGATGTTGATAGGAATTGTTGAAGATATGTTTTCCATGTTTCCATCAGCCATCGGACCAGGAGAGCTTAATGGAACCACAGGACTACCAACTCTTTGACTAAGAACCACCCTAAAATCCTCACGCTCCACATGGTCAAGCTCTGGAAGAAAGTATGATCTATGATGAAGTTCTTCCCATGGTGGCTCAAGTCCCGACATAGCCTCAATAATCTCTTAGTCCAAAGGGAAAACCGTATCAAGGTAGTCATGGGCATGAGAAGACTGTACTGCCCATGCCGGCAGCACATAAGGGTCCTCCTCCTCCGTTCGCGAAGAGGAAGGACTAGGTTCTGCAACACTCTTGAGATTAGCTTGATAAGCTATCATAGTTGCAGGAAACGACATGCTTGTCTTGACAGGCTCACTCGAAGTACTCGGTGTAGGAAGAATCCGAGGATCTTCCATATGGGTTGTGCGAAAAGACACCGATGTCATAGATGTCGAAGCCTCATCGGAACAAGATCCTATCATGAGGATCGGTATAGGAAAACTAAAGCTTCCCATAAGGGATGGATACATGCCTACACCCACACTCCCAGTTTCCAGCTGAGAGTGCTCAACGATCGGGATCGAAGCTCCCGAAGATGTAGTAACCGATGGATTCTTGAATGTCATTTGATCAATCATTACGATCTTCCTGTTATGTGGAAAGAATACAACGTGGAACAAGGAAGAACTAACGGCTTGCATACTGTACATCCAGTTCCTACCTAGCAAGAGATTGTAGTCAAGGGGTGCATCAACCACCTCAACCTCTATCGCAACGATCTTCCCCCCTAAATGGAATTTAAGGGAAGGAAGGATGCCATGCGGCCTAAAATATCTCCCATCGAATGCAGTTAACATAGTCGCTGATTTATATAGCTCAGGGGAACTGAGACCCTTCCAACAGGCCAAAGACATCACAGAAGCCGCAACACCCTCGTCAATCACAGTGCGCTTGACGGTCATACCAAGACATTCTATGTGCACCAAAAGAGACACATAGTAGGGCAAGCGAGGCTGAAGTCCTGCGGTTTCAAATTTGATCACAAAGGAAGAATCATCATCGTTCACACCAAGGGAAGAAAGCAACGCCTTCCTTTGCGAAGGACAACTCTGAAGCACTTCCAATGCAAACATCGCACAAGGAGTATGGCCCAAATCCTTGACAACTGAATAATTCGGGGTGGCTCGGGCATTTGGATTATGCCCTGAATGCTTAAGGACTCCCTTAGGAATGCGAGGTGTAGCCTCAGGTTTATCCATAGGTTTCTTAATGCGCAAAGGGGTTCCTGGTGGATCAAGCTCTTTGCTTGGGCTGGGTTGTGATGAACTATAATCTTTCGCATGAGTCACAACTTTAGCAGCACAGACCATGTTAATGCACCCACAACCACTACCCTCCAGTGGATCATCATCACTAGACTGGTCATGGGACTTCAAGTTGATATTTTGATTATGCGGTAAAGGGTTAGTTAGCACAGCTGGGCCTTGTGCTAAGAATATCGAATCTTCTTCAATCCGAGGGCACAAGTAAACTAAATGATCATCCTTACATAACTTGCAAGGGAATTTAACCTTACGTTTCACTTGCTTGTACCCCCCAGCATTTCTATCGTTCTTGTCATTATTGCTAGCATTATCATTCTTATTCCCACCCTTTTGATTATTATTTTTACCCTTTTTTCTATTCCGTCCGGGCTGCTGGTTACCCTTTTGGTCCGATGATTGCATAGAAAGTACATTCACTGTTTGGGTAGGTTGAGATGAAGCCATAGATTGTCCCAAAGCAGATTGGTTAAGTGACAATTGACTAACTTGTTTTGCAACAGAATTCGTAGGTTTCACACTTGCACACCCCACAATGCCATCGGCATGTGTTCCAAGTTTGACTTTAGGATCGAAACTGGAATGAGGAGCATTGGGAATAATATCATACAACAAACCGGATTGAGCATAGATCAAGTCCAGTTCCTGCGCCCTAAAAATCACTTGTTCCTCATTCTGGACTCCGGATGTAGAAACATCCTTCACTATATATGGAAAAAACGACTTGAGGAACCACTTGAGGAGGAATTCCGGCGGTATAAAAGCTTTAATTAATCTCTTCCATCTACGCCACTCTTAAATATGATCAGAAATATGTGTGGCTTTATCTTTCTGTAATGTCGAAAAGAGTTCAGTACCAATGTCATAGCACAATGGTAGCTGGAAGTGATTAATAAAAGTCATTTCAAGGTCGTCGAACAAAGCGAAAGCTCCCTTAGGTAACTCTATATATCATTTCGCAGCAGGCCCTGTGAGGGTGTGTTGAAATAGTCTCAAACAGACTGAGTCCTGATGTAATGAATTCGAAGAGCACCATAGGTGAAACATAGTAACATGTTCGCTCGGATCCTCTCCCGGTTTGCCTTCGAACTTAGGTATGTCCGAAGGAAGTTTGGTAGGGATAGCCGGCCAAGCCGGGTCATGAGCCACAGGATTGTTTGTCAGTCTTGATAAGTCAAGAAGATTGAGCGTTGTGAGGAAAGGGAGCATAGGATGATGAGGTCTATGGAACGCTCCCTCATTCATATAGGGTTGATTACCACCATGGCCTTGGCCATATTGTCCTCCTCTCATATGACCCATATAGGGTGGCGTGGAAGTACCATAGTATGGTGGACCTTGACTAGTAGGAGCTACGAAGCCATAATTAGGAGAGTAAGCAGGTTGTTGATACCCTCCTCCATAAGGTGAAGAAACATGTCAGCAGGTTGTTGATACCCTCCTCCATAAGGTGAAGAAACATGTCCATACTGTGTCCCATAATAAGGTCCATAGGTCATCGCATGCGATGCCCCATGAGACACTCCGTAGGTAGGAAGATAAGCTCCGGAAGTAGGGATATACATACCGGAAGTAGGGATATAGGCCCCGGAAGTAGCAAGATGACCTCTAGAAGTATGAACATAGCCTCCCAAAGCAGTGGGTGGTATGTGAACTTGAGACACAGTCGGTCGAGTAATCGCAGTACAGACCTGACTCGTAGCCATATACCAGCTCGAAGGACCACATGAATAAGGTGTAGGATGTACATTTGAAGAAATAGGGACCAAGGACCAAGGAATATGAGTAATAATATATGTAATACCGCCTATCGTCACTCATCTCGGATCTAGTATCCTAATCGGATCGCTAACCCTAGACCTAGGAGGGAGATACAATGTAGCTTCCACCACTGGGACGGAAGGTGCAATGTGACTAGTGCTCCCAAACCTCTCCACATGGTAAGGAATGAGAGTGCCCCCAAGCATAGTGTTAAGGTCAAAGTTGGATTCGACATGAAATGTCAAATCATGTGTAGGGAAACCAAACGTAGCATAACTACCATAGCTAGTTCTGGAAGGTTCAAAATGAGTCTCGGAATCCTCCGACATTCCATACTGGTAACGCGTCAATGGGGAATCAGACCTGAAGTGAGTAGGTCTATCGTGCAAGGTTCCTATCTTACAAATAATAGGACCTAATTCAGCTAAGTCGGGTGAAGGAAGCTAAGTCAGGTGAAGGATAATACGTAGGAGTAAATTCCCCATCGTCTACACGAATGGGAGGAGGTGGTTTAGGAATATCTTCTAAATGGTCTCCCATGGTGTGTGAATCAATGTTTGAAATAGTTTTCATGGACTGTCTAGGTCTCTCTCCCAAAATATGATGAGAAGTAGAGGGCGAAAATCCTACTAAATGACGAGAAAGGTGAGGAACCACACTCGAATCCACAATGACTCAAAAAATAACAAAGACTCTCTATTTACGTAAACCCTAGGCCAACTATCGTGCATAGAGAAATCACTAATAAAATATAAAGCCAAATGCAAGAAAACAAGGGATAGATAAGTGAGCTACCGAATGAAGCAGGTATGTCTCGACTAGGAGAGGCTTGAGACTCCCATACACAACAAGCGGAGGTATGTAACAAATTATTGTGGCCCTCAGCTTCAACGCGTAAAGAGACTGTGCTGTCCGACCCCAGCCTGGCCGGGACACCTACAAAATAACCCCTACAAAGTACCCCCTCAATATCCTAGGTAAGGTCACTAAGGTCACCTCAATATAATCAATGCTCAGGCGGACAGTCGTAGGTGGGATTGACTATATGGGCAGGGTAGCAAAGCCCAAAACTCTCGAAAGAGCCCCCAGATACGAATACAATCTTGGAAATATATCTGATACTACTCATTTATGACTAGGGGTCTCCAATCAATAACCACTCACACTGCCTCGTGCTTAACTCCCTTTTGAGAGGAGGATCCTGAGAAGCACTGGTTATACCAAGGATTTCACACACTCACCTGGATAGACACCTAGATGTTTTTGTTTAGTGATCTTGGAGAATTGACTTACAATGAACTATTCCAAGATCCTAAAACCTAAGCTTGTTGGTGCACCCTAGAAAATAAAAGAGTGTAATTCATTTTAATTTAGCATTGATTTTAGTTGGCTTTATTACTTAAAAAAGGGATATGACCGTGCAACTAATGGTGTTATGATGCAACATGAAGTAAAACGCACACCTAACAATCAATGCAAATGCATTGTGTCCATGAAAACAGGGTATGCTACTACGTGAAATGCACAATTTTTCTTCAAATGATGAATGCAAATTTCCTATATGAAGTCCTAACTAGTACTCCAAAGCAAATCTAGATCTAGTGCAAGTACAATGCAAAGTACAAAATGCAATGCATGATGATAAGCAAATGTTTTTGGATTTTTTGAAAATAAAAGAGATGCAAAAAGTAAAAGAATGATTCTATGACCCCTAGACTCTAGAAGAACACCAAAACAACACTCAAGCAAAGCACTAAGGTAAAAGAACTCTAATGCACTAATCTCAAACAAAAAATTGAAAATGCATGACAAGAACTTTCTAAAAAAAAATTAGGCTAAAAAAAATGTTTCTGGTTAGAAACAGAGGTCTAAATAGACTCAGGCAGTGCCAAAGGAGACTCAACAAATATCAGAATTCACCTAGAAACCAATTATCTTCCACAAAAAGGCAAAATCAAGGGTATACATGACTGTTCGCAGTAAACCCGCATGTATACGCGACTGTAAGTCAAAAACCCGCGTACAGGAAGAAAGGTGCATAAAATCAAGACAAATAGACAGGCTGAGATAAAATTCACACCAATCAGACTCTACCAGGCATACATGCCCCCAGACCCAACACAGAAACAAGAGAGAACGAGAAATTCAAATACATTGAATGCCGAGAAAACAAGCCCCAAAGGACAACTACTAGGAACTCCCCAGTGGAGTCACCAATTCTGTTACGGAGATAAATTCCTATGGCTTGGGGTACCACAATAGACAGCTTGACTCCAGAAATTAATCTTTTCCAATATGCAATAGAAATTAAATGTCTAACACTAAAGGATCAGACCTCGTACCTTATTTCGGACGGTTGAAGTAGATCCCCGTTGAGCTTTCCAATCTTCAGCTTGAATTAATAGATTACTTCCTCAACAACAAGTAAACAATACAAGCATTCTATATATCATGGTGTTATATCTATTCTAGCATATATAATCAATAATGTAAAAGCATTTGACATAATCCCATGGATAAAATATTCATTCAAACACACATTATTGGATAGGAAAATATATTTCTATCAATATAAATCAGAGATTACAAGATACAACCTCTGACGGCATGTCTGCGAATTGGAGAAACTGAATCCCCCACTTGGGCCTCCACCACTTCCATCCTCTATCTCTCAATAGCAAGCTCACAAGCAAAAGGAAATCTTGGGAAGAACAAAAAAGTGCTCCAAGGGACAAAGGGATGCAGACTCAAGCATAAGTTCCGGCAACAATGGACTATAGTTTCTTTGCTCTCAATTCTCTCTTATGCCTTCAATGTACCAAGGGGTTCCTTATATAGATTTTCAAAGGGGTAATGAAAGGTCGAATCTGAGCGATCTCAAGGCATAGGGAAGGCCAGGAGTCAAATGAGTCGGATCCATGTCAAGGAAAACTCCAAAAGGATTTGGATTATGCACACATCCCGATGTACATGGTTTTATTGGTCAAACCCACGTATATATGCGCTTATAGGTTAAAAATTCGCATGCATCATTTTTCATGTGTTTTTAGGGATGATCAAGGAAACATCGAAGGACAAAAAATGGTCCATGGGGTCTAAGGAGTCTGCAGCAGGATAGGGGAATGCCATACAAAGTGTGATTCACCAAAAGTGGTGAAATCCACTATAACACCATGCTCATGATCTCAATAATGGACTCGTTAGAAGGAAAAGTCTGAGAGAGATAATCTAGAGTGGGAAGGGAAGGTTCTAACCAATATGGTAAATGGTGGGGATCTGAAACCACTAGATGAAGGTCATCAGTGTGATCATCAAAAGAGGTTTGAATGGGGTCATACATATCTTCATGAGGACTTAATGAGGTAGACTCAAAAACATGTTTGCCCCCAGGCTCACAATCAAATGAGGCGATCATATGGACTGACGTAGAATCTGTGCTAGGAGGAGTGGATGGAAAAAATCCCATGAGGGATGAATCCTTCAACATGCCTACCCCAATCGACTGGTAAGGGGGAGGGGACTGGCCTAACATGGGGATTTTATTAGCCATGGAGGTAGTAACATCCAGTGTATAGAAATCAAGCTAGTCGATAGTAGCGATTCTCCCCAGATGTGGAAATTGGACGGTTTGAAATACTGGTGAAGCAGTAGTAGTCATAGCATAGAACCAATTTTGACCTAGAAGGAGATTGTAATCTAAAGGGGCATCTACCACTTCTACTTGGATGGAAATGGTTTTACCCCCCAAGCTTGACCACGAGGGCTGATATGAGACCATGGGGTTGGAAACCCCATCCGTCAAATGCCTTAAGGGTTGTAGGTGATGTTACAAGCTCAGGAGAGCCAAGGGATTTCCAACAAGACAGAGACAAAACAAAAGTCAAATCTCCTTCATTTAGGATCATTCAAAAAACTTTCTTTCCAACCACTTTCGTAATGACTTGAAAAGAAATTTTATGTGGTAACCTAGGCTTATAGTTCTCAACATTGAAATGAATCAAGTTGGTGTTATCTAGGTCTAAATCTCTTAATGCAGTCAAAAGGTTTTTGCGCTATGTAGGGCAACTTTGGAGCACTTCTAGGGTAGACATTGCACAAGGTGCCTGATTGAGATCTTCAACCACATTATAAAATTGAGTAGCTCAGGAATTGGGATTAAATACTACCTTCCAAAGAGTACTCTTAGTGGGCACAAAATCATCTCGAGAGTAGGCTTCTCGATAGACAAGGGGACTATAGACGAGGACTCAAGAGAACTAGTAGAAGGGGCTTTCCTTGAAGATGGATGATCTTCATTTTTATCCATAGGTTTATCATAATTCTGACTTCGAGTTTACATATGGATGGTATCTGAGGACATCATATGAATTTCTTGTGATGAACTAGAATTACCCTGATTAGACATGTGGTCTATCAGCTATTGTTGAGAGGGAAAAGGATCCGTAAGTACCGCAGGTGCAAGATTGGACTTCAAAACCTGGGAGAAATTGTCCCAACGAGGACACTCCTCTGAAAAATGGTCACCACCATAGAGAAAACAGGGATATTTCTCTTTTATTTTCCCTTTGTTGTTATCACCATTGGTTGGTCGTGGAGTGTCCAGCTAGTTTCCAGTTTTTTTATTTTAATTTCTACCTTTCTTTTTATTACCCAAGGTTTGAGTACTTTGAACAGAATTGACCTCGACGGAAACCTTAGGATTCAAAGGATTAGGGGGGCTAGTTTGGGTTTTCTTGGCAGGTTTCACTACGAACGGGGATTGGCTTGAACCAACAATCCCATCAATAGGTACTTCTGCTGGTGGCTTGGTAGGATCAGTGCTAGGGCAAGGAGCTTGAGGAATCAGGTCATAAAGAGTGCCAAACTAGGAATAAACCAAATCTAGGTACTGAGCCTGACTAATAGCCTACTCTTCGATGACATCACCACCCATATCCACATCTCGGGAGATAGGAGGAAAGAAGGATTTGGTGAACCAATTAGCTAGTAGTTGATCCGGAATAGGGGCCTTAATAAGCCTTCTCCACCTTCTCCACTCATGAATATGATTAGATATGTGGGTGGAGGTGTTATGTCACAGAGAGGTTGAAATATCAGTACCCATTTCATAACAAATAGGGAGTTGAAAGTGTGTAAGAAACACGGTTGCCAACGAGCAAAAATCCACAAACGAATGTTGTGTAAGTTCAATGTACCACTTCATGGCCGTACCGGTGAAAGTTCGCTGAAAGAGTCGCAATCGAATGGAGTCATCCATGAGGGATTTTGAAGAACACCATAAATGGAATGTCATAACATGGTTCTTTGGATTGTCTCCCTACTTCCCATTGAATTTCGGAATATCCAATGGTAACTTTACCAGAATGGGAGGCCACGAGGGATTATGTCTAGTGGGGTCATTAATCAACTTGGAAAAATCAGGTAAGTCCAAAGTTGCTAGGAAAGGTAACTGTCGGTTGGGCTACACATACTGGTAATATTGATATGGAATATAATTACCAGTAGGACCATAAGTAGATTGATAAATAGGTTGCTGTGATGAAGAACTACCAGAAAATTCACCCGTAGGGAGTTGATTTCTGGGATTAGGACTGCAAGGACCACTAGGGCCTCCAAGAGGAGGACCAACAGGTCCACCAGTACCACCAGGACCACTAGGAGGTGGATCAACAGACCCTCTGGAGCCTCTAGGAGGTGGTAAACCTCCAAAGCCACCCGAAACACAAGGAGGAGGGCCACCAGACCCTCCTAGGCCAAAAGGAGGAAATCCACCAAGTCCCCCAGGACCACCAAGACCACCAGGACCGTCAGGAGGAAATTTCCTAGATCCTCTAGGACCATTAGGTCCCCTAAGGGGAGGACCTCCATAAGGCGGTCCTCCGGCACCTCCTGTAGTATGTATAGGTATCCCCCCCATAGATGGTATGTAAGATGAGTTAGTTTGCGCCCATGGCGTAAAAGTGTTACTAGGGAATGGAATTCCAACATAAGGAATTCTTAGAGAATTGGGTGGATGATTACCTACAGTTATTTGATAACGATAACCTCCAGAAGACTGAACGATTACAGGTTGTGCCCCCAAGGGCTGACCTAAACTGGATGGGGTATTAAACACATTAGTATGGGTGGGAGGGACATAACCTGTAGATGGTTCTATGTTAGAGTTCTGCCCTTGAATAGGTACAATTTTGGTGTTAGATAATGTAGGTTGTGATGGGGGTTTCCCCCTGGCACTAGAAGGTACTAACGAAACGAGAATTGAAGATTGAATCTCAGGTGCAGAAGACCTGGGAAGATTAGGCATAAACATAACATGAGAGGTGATAAGGGTGGTATTCTGACTTGGGTTGGGGGTTGTTATTGGACGATCTATAATTGGTTCAATGGGTCTCATAGAATCGACCAGTGAATGATATCCCATAGGAAGATACGTTGAATGTGCTGGTGTCGAGCCTAATATGTCATCCATCTGCTTTTCAATCTCCTATGCACAGAGAATGGCAGCATAGTATTTCTTGTGTTCTTCTTCATCTTCAGAAGAGTTTACACGGGTGCCAAATGAGGCAATGTCCTATCCTATGGGTGTCTCCCAAAACGGAGAATTGGGACCAAAATCCGGACAGGTTGTATCATCAACATGACCTTCTGTGGGAGAATGGAATGATGTATTTCCCCATGAAGGTTGTTGGAAAAAGGGATGCGAGTGTGAAGAATATGGTACTCCACTTTGCACAGCCACAATGTCTCCCACTTGGGAGGTGGTAGCTGCTCCTTGGTCGATAGATTCCATGGGATTTTCTCCTAAACCAAGAATAAAATTAGGTGGCAAGCCTCGTACTCTTCTGGACTGTCTTAACTCAACCAGTTTGTATAGTTCCTAAATAACCTACGGTCTGACAATCTAGAAAGCACACCAAAACAAATTTCCCCACACAAGCTATAGGTCAAAACAAGCACACTTTAAATGATAGGAGGAGTTCAAAAGTCAGGTCTCTCACTAGAATTGTCAAGAAGGCGCCACTTGCTATACGCCTCGAGGGTACGTGCGTAGTAATCTACAGGAATGTTGTTTTCAGTGTATGACTCCAAACAAGACGGCCAAAGGGCTTTTCTTAGATGGATAACGTACCCTAGTGGGGTCTCCTGATATAATCAAGGTACATGGGAGCTCGAATCAGTAGTAGTGTTGTCTAATGCATAACCATACACAAGGGGCATTTCGATATACAATCGAGTATGTGAAGTACCTTTCTATATACCTCAAGGGTACATGAAAGGTCGTTCGATATACTGATAGTACATGGAAGAACCGTGCGAGTCCCGGAATGTAATGCTGACAAATAATGACAATTCCTACGCTTAACGACACTCAAACACGTCTCTAACCTATCACTCAAGTTACTACATAAATTTTAACCTACAACTACCATTAATTTTAACTTGTATGGTTAGGTGAATGCATGATGTTTTGACAGAAAAGTAAAACTATGTGTTGGTCGTGTGGGCAGACCCGGGTTTACTATAATGAACCAACAACACCCCTAGATCACTGGCCCTTTCAGCGATAGACCGCAGAGCAGCCTGAAGTCTCACCCGAAGTGATCCTAATGGGTTGGCCAAAGACTCAAGTGTCTCGACCAGGTTCTGTATGGCATCCTGTTTGCATCTTGCAGCTCTTCTTAGCTCGCGAGACTGCTCTTTCCTCTCTACAATGTACAGTTTCCCCTTACTCGCGATGACTCTAATCCTTATCGCATCGTCGCGTCTTAGGAAACATGTAACTCTTTCCTTTGCTTGATCCTTAACCGCAGCGCACCACAGCTTCTCTAATGGTGCGAGATCGCCTCCCTGCGGTATCCTACCGCTGTGACTCAGCGTACCTAGTGTTGTATTCGACTCACAGGACTCAATACGCAAGGTTGTTCTATACTGTGACTCTTAATTGTCTTGAGAGAAACTTAGATAGACTCATATATAGACTACTTAAAGAATTCAACTTGCATTCATCCTTGTAATATGCTATGAACTGAATAACATACACATACATTTACTATAAGAAAATTTCATGTAATGAATGACAGATATAACAAGTAAATACAATCACATGAATCAAACACATAACGCTTGGATTTTACGTGGTTCACTTCCAAGGTGTAAGTTACGTCCACAGAACTGTGTTTCTATATTATAACTTGAGAGAGGTACACAGTTCTGTTGCCCCGCATATGCAGCTAGAGATATTTTGGGTAACTCCACACATAGCCTGGATCCCTTCTCTCTTAGATCTCTTCTCTATCTCTATATTTCCTTCTTACAATATACTCTCACTCTCTCTGTCTGTCTATCAATCCATGCGGATTGTTACAATAAAAAATACAGTAAGCTAATAGACTACTGATAATTTGACTAGCTGGATGGCCTAAAATGCCCAAAATGCCAACCTTTTACAATACAAAATACATCCCTTTATAGACGCCCCGAAGGTCTCGCCATTACAACACTGTGGGCCTGTCCCAACAGTAACCCAAACCCTAACTAGTGACAGTCAGCATATCTGTACTTGGGGTAGCTGCTTTCCATCACACCACCGCTCTCTGTAGTCTTCCATGCTTCCCTGCGCTGACCATGGGTACTATGCACCACTTCCCTTCTTCTGTCCTTCATCTTCAATACCTTGGCCTCGTTGTTCCTTTTCCTTTATGAGGGTAGCTGAGCCCTCTTGTCTTCGCCTCTACCTTCAATGTAGTGGTTGAGCTCTCTCTTCTCGGTCTCTCAGGTACTGTCATCTTCCTTGACTTTTCTGTTTCAACAGTCATGGTTTTCGGCTCTACTCTGCAGCTAGAAACATGCTACAGCATCGTAGCTTCACCTTATCTCTTCGTCTTCACCAAACTATCTATCCACCAAAATGGCAGCTTTTCCTGTAGCTGCGGGACTCTTCTCCAACAGTCGCCTAACACTTGTGGCTCATCCCTAAGCCACTACCAACAGGATTCTCCTACTGTAGCTTCTCCTTGGCTTCCTGTGAAGTGAGCTGAAGCTTGTCCTGAAGTCCTACGACTTCATTCTCCATAGCTGCGACACGCTCTTTATAGTTTCTGTAACTTAGTTCATTGGGCTCTCTTATCTTTGCTTCCCTCATTTTCATGATGTCGCTTTCGTCGCTTGCGAGACCTTTTAAGGATCTCCAGGCCTTGAGAAGTCTTCCACAGATATCCTTTCCTCTTTATCTGGGTTAGAAATTTTATCACAAGGAAAATCTGTATCTTCCAGCCTTGTCAACATTTCATTCAATCTAGAGCCTATTTATGCGAAAGGTATACAAAAAAGGAATTCCCTTCCGAGAACAAGCCTCTGTCTGCATCTTGAAGTTCTGCTTGTTTGGTTTGTTTTCCCTTTCACTTTTCTTCTCAACAAACCATTCCAGATATTCACGCTGCTTAGGCTCTGCATATTTTCATTCTTGACCTTTGGAACCTCCTATTCTTCTCTTAGCTGATGAGATAGGTCATCTCCCTTCTCCCATTGCTTTCTTTTTCTCATTTTTACTTTCTTCCTAGCAGGAGATTTCTTCTCATCATTCCGCTGCTCTACTTTCTTATCTTCAATGATCGGCTTGGCTTTATTCTTCTCTTCAGTAGAGACTTTGATGACATCTTCTACATCCTGCACTTGATTCCTCATCCTTGGAAATTGTCTTACCTGTGATATTCCTAATTTCACAACCCTGGGTGGCGTCGCCATAGTGGACATATGGCCACCATGCTCGAAGTGTCTTAGAATATCTTCTAAAGGTTCCTCCTTGGGAAGAACCCACTCGGTGTTATAATTTGGATTGGCAATGGCTGCAAAATTTGGAAATCATAGCACTCTGTCACGAAATTAGCTCTGGACAGGGGAAACTTAACACTGCACTCTATATCTCTCGGCTCTTTGCAAAAGTAACCCTCCCGAATGAATAATTCCTGCTTCTATACTGAAGGCGATAATCCCGGAAGCAACGGTCATCTAGACTGAACATGTTGGTCGTATTAATTTCTTGGACGAGACCACACCCATCATTCTGATCCTCAATAAATGATGAAATCCAATCAATTTCCCTTGAAGCGTGTGTATGCAAGCGCCGGTCTCATTGAAGATTTGCTAAATATGGATCATTGATTATGCTGCTGCCCAAATCTACGGTAAGGTATACCGGTCATTTCCTCATTAACTGCCTGTTAGAAGGCGACTTGACTAGCCCTCTGTTTCATTACAAAAGATGGGTATGTGGCACGGAGAAACATCGCGCTACTGCGATGCCACACCGCATCACTTGCTCAACACAAACTTACACGTTTTTTTTTTTTATAACAAAATGAACCATCCTTATGCGATTCCTTATACTTAGAATACCTATCGGTGTAGACTAATTCCCAGTGCAATGCCTCCTTTCAACTACACTGGACATCTGCACTGTGTCGACTCCGAGTTAGGGTTGAGAGGTGGAGTGGTTGTCACTATAAAGCTTAAGCCTACTGCCATTGATCATCATGGGAAGAAGCTCCCCATTCAATTTGCTGAGTTGAATGGCTCCTCCCTCTGTGACTTGCTGTATCTGATACGGCCCCAACCAATGCGTCTTGAACTTCCCTGGAAACTTAATAAATTTACTTTCATAGAGGAGTACTAGGTCACTGATTTGAAGAGTATTACTCTTAATGTGCCTATCATGCCAAGATTTTTATCGTGCCTTCTGCACTTTCTAATGGAATTCGGCGATGAATCTGTCTTCCTCTAAGGCAAGCAGCTACGCTAGCCTTTCATGCACCGTGTTTGTATCATCCATTTTAGTGATCTGAGCAATTCTTAAACTAGGAAGGATATACTCCATAGGCATACCAGCCTCCTATCCATACACCAATCTGAAAGGTGTGTGTCCTGTAAGTTTCTTGCATGTAATCCTATATGCCCATAATACAACGTTAACTCTGAGGTCCCAATCATTCCTTTGGCTATTGCATATCTTAGTAAGAGCATTTTCTAAAATATTGTTAAAGGCCTCCACCATACCATTAGCTTGTGGGTGGTAGGGAGTGCTCTTATGGTGCTGTGTCTGGAATTCTTTCGTTAAGGCCTTAATGGTGCAGTTCAAGAAGTGTGTGCCTTGATCGCTCATCAAAATTACTGGGCATCCAAATCTAGTGATGATGTTTTCAAAAATGAACTGTGCGGCTATAGCAGCATCACAATTTATTACCACTTTGGCCTCGGCCCACCTGGTGAGGTACTCTGTTCCAGTGATGATATATCTCACACCAGTTCATTTTCCTGGTGGGTTGATAGGACCCATAAAGTCTATAGCCCATTTTTCAAATCCGCGCAACGTAACCTACGGTCGTAGTGGCATTTCATCTCGTCGTGAAGGTTTTCCTACCCTCTGGCAGATATCGCAGCATCTGCAAAAGTCCTTAGTGTCTTTGTGTAACGTGGGCCACCATAATCCTACGGTCAGGATTTTCTGCGCAGTCGGCTTTCCTACGAAATGACCTCCCGCGGTACCTGAATGTGCTTCTCTGGTAATAGCCTCTTTTTCATGCGGCATCACACATCTGCGCAGGACTTCATCTGGACCTAACTTGTATAAATGTCCTGCAATCAGGGTGAAGTCTGTTGCTTTAACAACCAACTGCCTCTTTTGATGCTTGGTAAACTCCTTAGGTGCCCTTCCTGTAGTGAGAAAGTGAATGATATCAGCATAGTACTCATCTGCGATCTGAATAGAGAACAACTACGCATCTGGCAAATTGTCCTCTAGATTACTTGGCTCTTCTCCTGAGTCTATTCGTGATAGATGATCAGGTCCAGCATTCAATATTCCTTGTTTGACAATGATTTCAAAATCATACTCCTGAAAGAGGAGTAACCATCTATAGATTCTTCCCCTTAACACTGGCTTATTGACCAGATAATTCAATGTGGAATGGTCAGTAAACATCTTGAACGAGGCACCCAACAAGTAGTGCCTGAAATTTTGTAGCATGTACACCATAGCTAAGCCTTTTCTTTCTGTCATGGTGTAGTTATTTTCTACTGTCGACAGCTTTCTGCTAGAGTATGCGATAGGATGATCGATACCTCCTCCTCCTGGTTGCGTTCAAACAACCCCTAGTGCGATACCAGATGCATCCACATGTACATGAAACGGCTTAGTCCAGTCTGGAAATAATAATATGGGTGCTGTAACCATATTCTCTTTAAGTGTGTTTAGACTCTGCTGGCATTCCTCATTCCATAGGAATTTTACATCTTTCTTTAACAGTTTTTCCATCGGTGCTGTAATCTTTGCGTATCCCTTGATGAATTTTTTGTAGTACCCGGTATGACCAAGTACTGTTCTCAATTGTTTGACTGAGTTGGGTGCTAGAAGATTTACAATGATGGAAATATTTGTGGTATTTACCATCAAGCCTTGCCTGCAAACAATGTGACCCAACAAAATACCAAATGGCACACATAATATACATTTTTTCAAGTTTAGAGAAATCTGGTACTGCCTACATTTCTCTAACATCAGTCTTAAATCTCCTATGTGCTTTTCAATTAATCCAAATACAGTCCAATCATCAAAATAAACTTCTAGGAATTTATGGATGTATTCTTTAAATACAGCAACTACTACTCTAGAAAAGATAGCTGGTGCATTCTTAAGACCAAAGGGCATTACCGTATACTAGAATGAGCCCCATTCTGTTGCAAACATGGTCTTATGGTGATCTTCTGGGTGGATCCTGATCTGGTGATACCCTGAAAAGTTATCAGTGAAGGAGTAGACCTCCTATCCTCCCACATTGTCTAGTACTTCATCAGTGAAAGGTGTCGGGAATGAATCATGAAGCAATGCATCATTGAGTTTACGCAAGTCGACACAGATCCTGATGTCTCCTTTGGTTTTCTTCTCTTGCACAACCATGGGACTAACCCATTCGCTCTCTTCTAAGGGCTCAATGATGCCTGCTACTAGCATCTTATCGATCTCATCCTTAACTTTTTCTTTGTAGCATGGATTTAATCTATATGGACGCTGCTTGACTGGTCTAGCATCCTCTTTCAATGGTATCCTCATTACTCCTAGGTCTCTGACTATTCCCTTCATCTCTGTGAACTTGGTGGGAAATAGGTCCTGATAGTCATGTAACAAGTCTACAATTTTTCCAACTGTTTCATTGATCCAATAGTATCCAATATAAGCAAACTTTGGTTCCTTGTCTGTGCCAATATTGATCTTTTTAATCTTGATCGGCTCTATGATTACTGGAATCTGTAGCTTCGGTACATCAACATCGTGAGTCCCTTCTGACTCTGGAATGTTGATGTTGCGAGGATCCTCATCCTCCTCCTCTGGTTCTGCTTCAAAGTTATAGCACTCGAGCACATATTCTAACTGGATGGCCCACTCAGGTTTAGTATGTATTGATAGGTTACAATCCTCAAATATCTTAATCTTTATTACATCTAGGGCCTGATCAACATTTGGATACTCAGATTCAAAAGCAAAGGTGAGTAGAAAGATGTCTATTAGAAGTGGCCATGTAGTCTTTCCCTTGCGTAATTCAGTCTCTGTGTACCAGTTTCATGGAACTGTTTCCAAAGTGTGAATTAATCAGTGAGCCCATTCATCCTCGAGAATGTCCGACCAATTCTATTCACATGTCTGAATATGTGACCTAGGGTCACTTTCTCCTGTGTATCTTTGTTAGAGATATTCTCTGTCGGTAGAGAATCTGATTGCCATCAATCTCTTAATATCATCCCATGATGTGATATTCTCTTTATGTGCATACCACCATCTTGCAGGTGTGGCTCGTACTGCAAGGTCCATAGCTGCGATCCTCTGCTCGTGAGGGATTTGTTGTTCAAATTGTGTGAGAAATTCCTGTATATTTGTTAGATCATGAAATGATGGAATCTTGTTGATCTTTGCGTCAATCCATCGCAGTGACTTATTCATGTACGCACATCTACGCGCTGAGACTTCGTAAAGTCTGTTCTGCCAATTCTCTAGACCAACATCTGAATCCGATGCGCATGAGCTGTCGCATCGCCAACTAATGTTCCCTTCTATGATTGGATTGATGTAGTCGCTCTGGTTCACAGTCATTTGATAGAGACTGTCCATGTTACGTGCCTCTTCCTCTGCTCGGATAGGTTCAATGTATCTAGGACCCTGAAGAGGATCTAACAATGCGATGTCCTGGATCTGCGCGTCCTCAAAGGTCATTTGTCTTCTCTTTAAGTTGATAATGGCCATGTTACTGATCACCCAATCAATGCCTAGCAGTGCTGGATATGGCTGGATATGTCTGCTTAGTCAGAACATTTACCTCTGATCCTAGATCTAGGATGACCTTGTCTATTTCAAATTCTCCAACCTGTGCTATGAGTCGAATCTCTCTTCCTGTTCATGCATGTCCCCTAATACTATGAACAGCGCATTGTGCACTGCTCGCGGAAGAAGATGGTTGACACTAAAATATGATGCGCTGAAGTTCTCCAATATCTTGCTCATTTCTCACGAGTTTTAAACAATTGCGTAGGAAGGATTGTACACTTCCTGATAACTCGTCCTCATCACAAGTGCCCGATGTGGTAGCCTGCGATGTCTAGTCAGGGCTAACACCACAAGGTGCTTGCTGCGGTAAGCCCCTAGATGGTGGTACCTGAGATCCTGATTGCATAGAGTCATAAAAGAAAGCCTTAGCTTCCTGAAATGTCTGTTTGTTCTTCTGTAGGTCAAGTGGTGTTTCTTTGTTAGGAGCTTTACACACCCACTCCTGACCTGTGGTCTTTTCAGTAACCTGCGATGTCTCATTGGTGGAAGCACCACTGTGACTCACAATGTTGACTCTTAGTTTTGGTTCTTCCTGCTCAATAGCAATAAACTGGATGTTCTGGTGTACTACTGGCTTAGGTTCTCTGATCTTAGCTATTAAGGTAGGACAGTATTCTATAGCATGATCGTAAGATTTGCAATAGTTACATGTGGTGGTAGGGCTCCGACAGTCCCTAGCATAATGTCCTACAACTCCACAGTTGTAACAAGTGACTGTTCCGCAACCACATCCAAAGCCTTCTCCATGACCAAAGCCTCTAAATCCTCCTCGTCCTCTGAATGCTCCTCCACAGCCAACATAAGTCGGATCATGCTGTGGTCCTACTGCTGGACCCTGTGTTTCTGATTGGACTTTGTACATGTATTGCTTGCTCCCGACCATGAGATCATAGGCTCGGCAATCATGTTCATCATGGCCTACGGACTTGCAGAAGATGCAGTATAAGTTCTTAGGTGTCTACACGTACTTCTGAAGTAGAGGGCACTGGTGAGGTAGATGTCCTCTTCTTTTGCATATTTCACAGCACGACCCATGGTTCTGTGGTAAGGGGTTAGGAGGCCCGGTTGCTAGATATTCTACAAATACTGGACAGTTATCTTTAGTATGGACTTTTGCTTTACACTTTACACACCATATGTCTTGCGCAACCTCTTTCCCTTTCTTAAGTTCATGCATCTGTATCGTGATATTAGCCAACTAGTTTTGCAGGTTTGTCATACCTATGCTAGTTTCAGATAGAGGTGAAGCCTCTAGTTTCATCACCATCTCCAATGCATTGTCCTACATCTGGAGTTTCTACTGCACTAATGGTAGTCTAATGTGAGGGAGCAGCGCTACAATAAACCATTCCTTATGTTGCTCCAGTGCAAACTCAAAGCTGACTTGGTCTATAAGGGCTTTAAATTTCTGATCGAAGTCTCACACTGACTCTGTAGGTAATTGTTTGATGTCTTTGAGCTCTGTAATGCACTATGACTCAGACTTAGGTTTCTTAAACTCTTTAATCATGGCGGTCCTGACCTGGACAAGTGTTCTGGGTACCACTAAGGTATACTTCATATACCATGTTAAGGCTCGTTCTCTCAGTGTGGTGACCAACTGTACAAGTTTACTATTATCATCATTGATTTCTTTAATGGTCCACAAGGCTTCACATAGAAACCAATGATGCTCTGGTTCCTCTGCCCCTGTATCCTTAAACATAGGTAGCTTCATATCATCCCCCATTCTATTTCTACGTGGTGGATGTTGATTTACTGTGTTACTACCACTCAGCGGTGTAGGTGGAGGTGATGTAGCGGTAGTATGTACTGTCTGCGAGCTACTAGATGGAGTTCCTACAGGATTGTTCTGAGTCCCGATCTGTTTCTGTGGGGTGTAAGGGTGGTAAGGGATACCCCTTCTGTTCTTTCTATGGTACTGTGACTCTGTTGTCTAGTATTATCTGAACTATCTTCAAATATGGGAGAGCTAAAATCCACTTTGTATTTCTTTCCACTACATGTATGTCCAATGTCATCAAAATCACTTTCAAACTCTTGTGACATTACTATCTTTACTTATTCATCTGAAACTAGATCCATTGTTCCTTTTTCATGTAATAACATCTTAATGGACAAGTTTAAATATTTTAGGTACTTACCGCAATATCCTTTGAAGAAGTACCACTCAGACTCGCTGAAGCTTTTTCTCTGGTCAACTGCAAACTCTGTGACGAAGCCTTCTAGCACACTCGCAAGACAGAAGTCTATTCTCCTCGTAATGGGATTATCAAGGTTCTTCACATTATAAATTGGCTCCGATGTCCAAACAATGTTTCTTTTCTTCTTGAATATGTTCTTGTCAATCAACTTTGATAACCAGTCGTAAAGCTCATTTCCAAAGGTTGCAAAAAATATCGCATGCAGGTCTGTAACGATATGTTTTTGTAACCAGTCCTCTGTACTCAGTCTAGGACTCTTGTTCTCTCATTCAGCAAACTCTTTCTTGTTAGACACAACCCACTCCTTGAGTTCATCTCTAGTAGGATGCCAACAGAACATCAGTGCTCAGTTTGTTCAAAACTGGCAACGGAACCATTTGTTGGTCGTGTGGGCAGACCTGGGTTTACTATAATGAACCAACAACACCCCTAGCTCACTGGCCCTTTCGGAGATAGACTGCGGAGCGGCCTGAAGTCTCACCCGAAGTGATCCTAATGGGTTGGAAAAAGACTCAAGTGTCTCGACCAGGTTCTGTATGGCATCCTATGTGTGTCTCGCAGCTCTTCTTAGCTCGCGAGACCACTCTTTCCTCTCTGCGATGCGCAGTTTCCCCTTACTCGCGATGACTCTAATCCTTATCGCATCGCCGCGTCCTAGGAAACACGTAAATATTTCCTCCACTTGATCCTTAACTGCAGTGCACCATAGCTCCTTTGATGGTGCCATATCGCCTCCCTGCGGTATCCTACAACTGCGGCTCAGTCTACCTAGCATTACTTGTATTCGACTCACAGGACTCAATACGCAAGGCTGTTCTATACTACGACTCTTAACTATCTTGAGAGAAACTTAGATAGACTCATATACAAACTACTTAAAGACTTCAACTTGCATTCATCCTTGTAATATGCTATGAACTGAACAACATACACATACATTTCCTGTAAGCAAAGTTCATGTAATGAATGACAGATATAACAAGTAAATACAATCACATGAATCAAACACATAACGCTCAGATTTTACGTGGTTCACTTTCAGGGTGGAAGTTACATCCACAGAACTGTGTTTCTATATTATAACTTGAGAGAGCTACACAGTTCTGCTGCACCGCATATGCAGCTAGAGATCTTCTGGGTAACTCCACACATAGCCTGGAGCCCTTCTCTCTTAGATCTCTTCTCTATCTCTATATTTCCTTCTTACAATATACTCTCACTCTCTCTCTCTCTTTCTGTCTATCAATGCCTGAGGATTGTTACAATACAAAATACAGTAAGCTAATAGACTACTGATAATCTGACTAGCTGGATGGCCTAAAATTCCCAAAATGCCAACCTTTTACAATACAAAATACATTCCTTTATAGACACCCCGAAGGTCTCGCCATTACAACACTGTGGACCTATCCCAACAGTAACCCAAACCCTAACTAGTGACAGTCAGCATATCTGTACTTGGGGTAGCTGCTTTCTGTCACACCACTTCTCTCTGCAGTCTTCCATGCTTCCCGACGCTGACCATGGGTACTATGCATCGCTTCCCTTCTTCTGTCCTTCATCTTCAATACCTTGGCCTCATTGCTCCTTTTCCTTTATGAGGGTAGCTGAGCCCTCCTGTCTTTTCCACTGCCTTCAATGCAGTGGTTGAGCTCTCTCTTCTCGGCCACTCAGGTACTGTCATCTTCCTTGACTTGTCTGTTTCAACAGTCACGGTTTCCGGCTCTGCTCTGTAGCTAGAAACATGCTACGGCGTTGTAGCTTCACCTTATCTCTTCGTCTTCGCCAAATTGTCTCTCCGCCAAAATGGCAGCTTTTCCTGTAGCTGCGGGACTCTGCTCCAACACCATGCAATAAGGTAGTGCAAAATGTTCACTTTACCGTTCAGTATGCCTACTTACGAGAGGGAAAGAGAGTGTTTTTCTTTTGTTTCAAAACCAAAAATACTTCCACACAACATTCATGAACATCAAATCAAAGACAAGCAATTACTTTTACAATATAATTTCTTCTTTCTGAAAGCAAATGACAAGGGGAAGAATCTCTTTTCCTAAAAGAAAAACAAGAAGCACACCTATATGCAAATGCACTCTATTTTTTCAATTTTCTCAAAACATAAGAAAATCTAACTTTAAACTACCATTTTTTTATTTTGATCGAGATAGTTCTAAATGTATGAGAGACAAAAGATCATAAAGGTCCTAAAAGCTTGTAAAGCCAATCAAAAAACCAATGTCCAACACTCAATGATAATATCCTAGTCTCAGTCAAAAATTTTCTTTTTTAAAGGAAGGAAAAATAAGTTTACTATGCAAATAAGAAATGAAACCTAGAAGCTAATATAGTGTTCTTCTTTTAGTCTATGCAACAGAAACAAAAAGATATTTTAATAACACCCTGAGATTTTCAGAAAAAAAGAAATCCTTTCGCAAATACAACCAACAAGAATAGAAGGGGAGGAACAATCAAAAGACCTAATCATACTTTTGAAATTCCACTCAAATCAATCTTAAACCATAAAATTATCAAACCACAAGCATTAGATTCAGTAACACAAGTCTAATAAGCAGAACTGAAAGCAACAAAATCCAAATTTTTGCAAAGAAAAATGAGGAAAAAAGGCTTTGGAATGATGCCTACCTGGCACCGCGCTTCTTAAGTGTCGATAGAGCATTTCCAACACAACACTTCTTCTCACCAACAGGCTATAGGTGGTGGCACCATGTACTTCCCACTTTGTTCAGGCGGTGGCACCGCTTCTCATACATAGCATAGGTGGGGTTCCCAGTAGATGACCAAAACACAAGAAGAACGATGGATCAAGTCAAAAAAATACTAGATCAGGGCAAAGAGTGTTGAATTGAGTATGGAAAACATAGCATAAAATACCGAAATGACTCAGATCTGAACAGATCTGGAAGTTTCAAACCCAAATGAAGAAAGTCAGAACGTAGATATAACTGAAGATATTTGAAGAAGAAGGAGCCTAGATTCAGACAAGAGTTGCAGACTGAAGAAGATCAGAACAACTGATATAACTTTCTCCAGCAGAGTGGATAGATTTGTTAGCTGGAATATTTCACCTCCTGCAGACAGCAAGGTGTTCCACTGGTCTGAATGGTTCAGATCCATAACAAATAGAGGACAGAAGTTGAAGACTCTCCCTAGACGCCATAGATACTTGGAATGCAATGCTTTGATTATTACCCTATGTACCTGCAATAAGCTTCAACACGCAAACATATCGAAACCACCAGAATATAATTTACTAATATATGTTAGTGACTAAGGATTCTAACAACATACATGTGAAATCATACAACAACAATATATGTGGGATAGAAATCAACTTGCATTAAAGAAATATGAATAATTTTACAACCAAGCCTTAGTGTTGACATGCATCTCCATGAAACCAAGAATTCTCATCCCCATAAGCTTCGACTCTAGCTCTCTCTATGATCTCCAATGATATAGACCAAGTGATCAATCCAATAGCATAACAATACCTTAAGAGTTCTCCTCCTCAACCATGGCCATAATCTTGTATTTATAAGGCTAGATGGATAGGGATGGTTGAGAGATTAGTGGTTGAGGTGGCCTCTAATATCCTAGGATGGGGGATCTCAAGCTCAACAGACCCATAACAGTAGGGATAAGGGAGGACATGAGGCTTATCATCTAGAAGCCTCGAGAAACTTCTCTTTTTCCCTTTTTACCTAGGGCACCGCGTTTCTCCTTCAATAACAGAGTGGTTCTGGTAATAACCGCTTATGTACCAAGGGCCATAAGTGGTGGCACCACTTGTGGGCAACAGGGGATAGGCGGTGCCAATAAGGTATCGCTCCTAGATAACAAGGTAAGCGCTGTGCTGGGAATTTGTATGAAAGATTGACATTTAGTATGGGTTTCCACTCCATAAGCTGGGATTCAGGGCAAGTAGGTATGTCAAATGTCTTATCACATGATGGTGACAAGATTTTGGTATAACACAAGTTCAAGGAATTCAAAGCCTTGATCGAGAATCACACAGAAAAGAATATCAATACCTTTTGATTAGATAATCATAAAGAATTCACATCAAATGAATTCAAAGACTTATGCAAAGAATCAGTGATTAAGAGGGAGTTGTCCACTTGTTACAATCCACAACAAAATGGGGTTGCAAAAAGGAAGAATAGAACCATCATGGATGCTGCAAGAGAAATGCTTCATGATCAAGATATTCCTAGTATGCATCTATGGTCAGAAGCAACTAGAACAATGGTGTATGTACAAAACTGTACTCCACACAGAGTACTCAAGAACAAGACTCCTGAAGAAGTCTTCTCTGAAAAGAAACCAGAAGTCAGCCATCTCAGAATATTCGACTGTCCAGTGTACATACATACCAAAAGAAAAGAGAACAAAACTAGATCCTTCAGGAAAGAAGGGTATATCTATGGGATACTCTGAAAGCTCAAAGGCTTATAGAATATACTTCCCATGATACAAGAAGATTAACATCAGCAGGGATGTAACATTTGATGAATACATAGCTTACAACAAATCCAGAAAGAGACCTGCTGAAGATACTAAAGAACCAGAAGCACCCAGAATTCATGATACAACCATGAATGAAAAAATTCAAGAAGAAGAATGAGAATTTGAAGAACCACAAAGACCTATAGATCCACCTTGGGAGAAGAATCCTCACAAGAGGAAACCTGCTTGGGTACGAGAAATTATCCAAGGTGCGAAAAGATACGGGGCTCCAGAAGAGAATCACAGAGAAAGAAAGAGAACCAGATCTTGTTCCAGATATGTAGCTTTACTATGTGATGTTATCAATAAAGAACCTTCCAACTATGAAGAAGCGGCAGAACAGAAAGAATGGAAGGATGCTATGATCGAAGAGTATCAATAGATCATGAAGAATGATGTTTGGGATGTTGTCCCAAGAACAGAAGGGAAGTCAGTTGTAACTTCCAAATGGATCTACAAGATAAAGCATGTTGTAAACGGTAGCATTGAAAAATATAAGGCAAGATTTGTGGCTCATGGCTTCTCACAGAAGGAAGGAATAGATTATGAAGAAACCTTTGCTCCTGTGGCTAGATACACTTCCATCATAATAGTACTTGCTTTGGTTGTAGTAATGAAATGGAAGATACACCAAATGGATGTCAAGACTGCTTTCTTGAATGGTGTAGTGGAAGAGGAAGTGTATGTAGAACAGACACTCAGTTTTGAGACACATGATAAGGAGTCTCATGTGTACAGATTGAAGAAAGCCCTTTATGGTTTGAAACAGGCACCCAAGACATGGTACGACATAATTGTTAGCTTTCTATCTAGTTTGGGCTTTACCAAGAGTAAAGAAGATTCCAACCTTTACTACAAGGTTGAAGATGGAAACCCAGTGATGCTTCTACTATATGTAGATGATCTGTTTGTAACAGGTGTGGATGGGTTGATTGCTGATACAAAGAGAAAGATTGCTACTGAGTTCGAAATGAAGGACTTGGATATGATGCATTATTTTCTAGGTATGGAGGTGTGGCACAATGCAGATGGAATCTCCCTCGGACAAGGGAAGTATGTAGTAGAGATCCTAAAGAGGTTTGGGATGATGAAATACAAGGCTATGGTCATACCTATGGCATCAATCCTGAAGCTATTGAGTGATGCTTCATCAGAGACAGTTGATGCCACGATGTATCGTTAGATGATTGGGTCCTTGATGTATCTGACAAACACAAGACTAGACATTTCCTTTGCTATGAACACCTTGAGCCAGTTCTTGATAGATTTGAGACATGTTCACTTGATTGCTGCAAATCACATTCTGAGGTACCCGAGCGGTACAATTGATTATGGGCTCAAGTATGAGGTGAATCAGAAAATTAACCTGGAGGGTTATGTTGATTCATATTGGGCAGGTGGTGCCATCAATAAGAAAATTACTTCAGGTTGTTGCTTTAGTATGGTATCAGGTGTGATCTCTTGGTTTAGCAGGAAGCAATCTTGTGTGGCACTAGGTACAACTGAAGCAAAGTATGTCACAGCTTGTTCAGCTAGTTGTGAGCCAGTATGGCTGTAGAAGCTACTATCTGATTTATTTGATCTCTAGATGGATGCTACTTGTATACATTGTGACAACCAGAGTTGCGTGAAGTTGTCATAGAATCCAGTGTTCCATGAAAACTCAAAACATATTGAGATCACGTATCACTATATCAGGGATATGGTGTAGAAGGGGGCAATGAAGCTCCAGTATGTTGCGATGGAGGAATAGATAGCTGATGTATTGATGAATCCATTGTCTAGGGTGAAGTTCAAGTACTTTAGGGAGAATCTTGGTGTTCTCCAAATCGAGGTTTCCTCCAAGGGAAAGTGATGAGACCCATAGCCATTCTGACATGGTGAGAGGATTGGTTCCTTCCATGGTCATATGTAAGGGCTGAAGCATTCTGTCATGGTGAGAGGATTGTTTCCTTCCATGTCAGATATGAGTCCTAAGATCCATATCCATTTTGATGAGTAGGTCAGATATAAGGGCTGAGCCATTCTATCATGGTGAGAGTGTTGGAGTAGGGTCCCGCAGCTACAGGAAAAGATGTTGTTTTGGAACAAGTAAGTAAAAGGTAACAGTACTTGAGTGGTCAAGAGGAGAAAGCTCAACCACTACACTTAAGGCATGTAGAAATTCAGGCCAGTAGTAGATTAATTTTACCCACAACAATTATCAATTGATCATGCAAAATTGCTAACAATGGAGACTGAATATGGAGCTGTAACACAAAATTATATTAACTGAGTGTACAATAGCCAACCCTGTAATAAAATAGGTTGCTGAATATATAGAATACATCAAGAGATCGAATGCATAAGGAGGAATCCAAAACTAGCATAAAGCAGGCTTACCCAAAATAGGCAAATCCCCCATAGGTGTAAAAAGATGATCCCAAATATGTCATGAGGCTCATGAATTGGCAAGGGCGCATGGGAAAGATAATGAGTGGTGGAATGGTATCTCATACATTCTTTTTCC